>PVIW01004627.1:0-126765 GCA_004026585.1 Noctilio leporinus | reverse complement strand
CATTTTCAGAAAGAGGGGAAGGGAGAGAGGCAGAGAGGAAGAGAGACATCAATGTATGGTTGCTTTTCACCTGCCTCCAGCCACAGACCTGACTGGAGACCTGGTTTGCAACCTGGTTATGTGCCCTGGCTGGGGAATCGAACCTGCGACCTTTGGGTTCGCAGGCCGGCGCCTTAACCACTGTGCTACCAGCCAGGGCAGCTTAGTCATTCTTAACCCTAGTAGCTGTCATTGGGGCTGGTCCTCCTCTGAACACTTGTCACTGTAGTCCACCCATGGGCCTTCACTTTCTGTCTTCTACCCACAAATGTCAGCCTTCTCTGCCTGCATCCTTTCTCTCTGTGCCCTGTCTTTGGTGTGTTCATGCACCATACTCTAGACCCCATCTTCTAGAGTCTAACCTCTATTTCTCCTTTGCTCCTCCTGGACTCTGGAACTGGCCACCTCCTTACCACACCCACAAGTTCGTGAACTAGTGCTGTTCCACTTCCTGTTGAGCCTCTCCTTCCTAGTTCATCCCACATCATTGTGGGATTCATTTTCTAGAATGGACCCTCAACCATCTGGCTGCTCCAGAAGCCTCTAATAGTTCCTGTTCCTCTCCTTTCAGTATGTCCAGCTTGATTGCTTCTGGCCTGGCATTCCCACACCCCCTGCTCCTGCTCCCCCTCTCCTGGGGGCTTGCTTTCTCACTCTTCCATCATATGCATGCTCTTCTCAGTGCTTCTGCCAACCGCCAGGGCTCTGTTACTGTAACCTCAAGCTGTGACCTCCTGCTATATTCTGCCTGCTCAGCTGTTCTTAGAGGCCTCTTTGGTGGTGTCTTTCCCAGCCCCACCTGAATGAAAGCCCTCCCTCCTGCCCATCCTGTGGGTCCCTTGTGTGGCCCCTGGACCTAGGAAGCATATGGTAACTGGAGGAAAGCATTGGGCTCATTGGTGAGGAGAGTCTTCCCTGGGCCCAGGAAGTTCCATCTCCCCCCGCCCACCTGCTCCAGGCCACTGGGGTCCTCCCCACTCAGTCATCTGCTTCCTTTCCCATTTTGTAAATGGGAAACAGACCCACAGAGATTGCAATAACTTTCTGAAGTCCCACAGCTGGTAGATGCAGAGCTGTGGGACTTGATCCACCCCCATCTGAAGAACCCTGCTCTTTCCACTCTTCTGGGCAGCCTGCTGGGCACCCCGCCCAGACAACACCCGGCCAGTGTGTTTGGAATGAATGCCGATTGCTTGAGACACTTGTCCGTCCTTTCGTCCCTTGTTGTTTTTTTTTCCTCTAAAATAATTGCTAGTCTATGTTACTAGAATGCTAATGGTGATGCGGCATAAACCGGTGGGCAGAGAGCCAGGTCTGAAAGAGAGGTTTGGCCCTGTCCTGTAAGATGCAGAATTCCTTGGCTGTTTCTGTCGGATTGACCTGCATTTGCCTATTTTTTGTTAACTAAGTAGCTCCTGATCAAGTAAGAACATCTAAGTTTCACCCACTCTGCTCCAATTTTGAACTTCAAAGCAACTTTCCCACTCCTGGTTCTTAACTCCAATAAGCTGATCTGGGAAATGGAGTGACTGTCTTGGATGAGATGGTGCCCCAGAGCTAAGTGTCTGCCCTCTAATGCCTCCGGCTGTGCCCCACTAGTGTGCTGACAGACACGCTGCCACCACCCAGGTGAGAGGTACCTCATCAGTCCCACTCCTGATGTTGCTCTCAGGTTCTCCCCATCTTGACCTGACGTAAGTAGTCAGCATCCAAGCAGAAAGCTAGTACACAGCCTTCCTCCAAGAAGACTCTAGCCCTGTTGTCATTTGAGGTCTCTTCAGGGTTCTGTATTTTAGTGTTAGGATCCCCAGATACTCTCTCAGTACTCTTAATTGTGCAGTATTTTCTGCACCTCAGTTTTCTGATCTGCAGATTGGGAATAACTCAGTTTTATACATCTGCCTCACAGCAGTAGAGTGTCAGGATCCTGCAGGGTGATGGATATGCTGTCAGTGTGTTTATTTGTGTATCATGCCCTTCTTTAAGCAAGTATTTACTGAGGTATCTTCTCTTTGCTGGGCACTTTCTGGGCAGTGGGATATAGCGGTGAATCTGAAGCTACTCCTGCCCCAGGGAGCTGAGCTTCTAAGGAGGGAGGCACAGCCAGAAGGAAAGAGGAGGTGTGTACTGAGTCTGTCCCAAGGAAAGGGACTGTGTTGTGAGAACTGTGAAGCGAGACCCCGTATGTGAGGTCATGGAAAGCCTGACCACTGAAGGTGCCTTGAGCAGAAAAGCTGTTTTGGATTACTCAGTTTATCCTCCTGGTCACTCTGGTACATCTTATCCTCACTTTGTAAAGGGTAAACTGAGGCCAATAGGTGTTAAGGCCCTTGCAAAAGGTCACATTCAGCAAGCTCTGCTCACATGGCTCTTCTGGTCCAGGACTGGGCTCTGCATTGCACTGTAGTTTCCTATGGTTATTATTTATTTTGTTTTATTTTTTAATTTACCAATTCTAGGGAGGGAGGGAGGGAGGGAGAGAAAGCGGGAGGAGAGAAATACTGATTTATAGCTCTGCTTATCCATGTATCTGCTGGCAGTCTTTTGTATGTGCCCTAATGGGATCAAAACTTCAGTCCTGGCTTGGGATGATGAACCAACCGACTGAACACCCGGTCAGGGCTGTAGTTTCTTGTTTTTAAATTTTTTAAAAGTTACTAAGCCTTACAACAGTGTGAGATCTTGTTTGTTTTGTTTTTAAAAGATATTATTTATTATTTTCAGAGAGAGGGTAAGGGAGAGAGGCAGAGAGGAGGAGAAGCATCAATGTATGGTTGCCTTTCACCTGCCTCCAGCTACAGACCTGGCTGGAAACCTGGCTTGCAACCTGGTTATGTGCCCAGGCTGGGGAATCAACCTTTGGGTTTGCAGGCCGGTGCCTTATCCACTGTGCCACCAGCCAGGGCCAGATCTTGTTTGTGTTTAAACACTAGCTGTGCTGCCCTGGCTGGTGTGGCTCGGTTGGTCATCATCCTGCAAACCGAAGGGTCCCCAGTTCAATTCCCAGTCAGGGCACATGCCTGGGTTATGGGTTTGGTTCCCAGTCAGGATGCGTGTAGGAGGCAGCTGATTACTGTTTCTCTCACATGATTGTTTCTCTCTCTCTATTTCTCCCTCCCCTCCCCTCTCTAGAATCAATAAAAGAAAAAAAAAGTTAAACACTAGTTGTGCTACCTATTCATTAGATACTGTGGAGTCTGTTTGGAGAGAAGATCACTTGTTTATATTTTTATTTTATTGTTTTAATCTCATCTCATTGGAAGGTCGAGGGGAAAATGCAAAGGTCTCCTTATCAACTTTACAAGGGATCAGATCAGCAGGTTTCCCTGCTGCGTGGGTGCTTCAGGGCAGATGCACAATGGATGGGCCATGCCTGGTCCACAAGGAGGGTCAGGCCATGACTGGAATTGAATTGTGTGAGTGATGGATAACTTGCTTCCATTTGGTATATTGGAGATGTTGCATGGGAAAGAAGGGGCATTTGGACTGGATTGTGGGATGCTGGGAAGGGAGAGAGGAATAGTTTCTCAGACAGAGAGAAGCAGTGTAGAATGAGCAGAAGCCAGAAGTCAGAATTTCAGCTCAAGGAGCCAAATGCAAGACCAAGGCCAGGACTCTGTGGTCCAGGCTCCCCTTTTAATTAGGGTGGCTTAGGATAAAGGGTTTGGTAAATGAGGCACAGGAGTTTGTGCCTGGCCTACAAATTGACCTGAGACAAAAGGAACTGACAGGGTGACTGCTTGCCCAGAGAGTGTTTGATGACAGACGTGGGGGAGGGAGAGCTGCCAAAGGCTACTCCTGTGTAGGGCGTTTTGTCTGCCATTGTAGTGCCAGCTCTTAGTGCCACAAACTATTGGGGAGAAGTAGAGGCACAGGTGACCACAAACAACCGTCAGCTGATTTCCTTCTGGCTCTGCCTGCTGGGATTCTTGTCTTGCTAGCAGAATCAATTTATTGATCACATTTCAGATTGACTGATAAAAAGTCACTTCTCCTTTTGTACACATTGGTTGAAAGCAAGGAGGTATGGTGCCAGGAAACTTGGCCAGCACTGTCTATGGACTGGATCAGGCCTGTGCCCCATGCAGCCTGTGGCATACCTGGACCCTGCAGCCCCTAGATCTGCCCTCCCTGTTCACCCTACTCTGGCCCCTTGGCCCTGCTTTCAGTTGATTGCCTAGTTGACATTCTCTTTAGCCTCAGGGCCTCTGCGCTCATTATTTATTGCCTCTTTTTGGGATGGTCTTTCCCTTTCATTTCTGGGCCAATCTTTACTGCTCTTCATGTCTTAGCTGACAGATCAGTTCCTCAGGCCTTCCCTGACAGGCTGGTCCCTGGACCAGCCTATGTTACAGCCTATGGAGATGCCTCGTACTTCTATAGATACCAGTTTGTAATTTTGTTTTGGGATCATTTGACTGATAGTCCCTCTCTCCTGCTACTTAGATTAGGTCCGCAAAGGCAGGGGCTGTGCCTGTTTTAATTTGTCCTTGTATCCCAGGTGCTTAGTACTCATCTTTTGAATGAAGGACTGAATGGAAGGACAGGTCCATATTATGGGAGGCAGTAAGAAGCTATGGCAGGTTCTTGAGGCATGAACTGACACATTTAGATTGACCGCTTATGCAGAAAACGCCGAGTTTGCTGTGGTATGAGCATGAAGTGATAAAGAGCAACCTGGCCTGAGATTATTTCTGGAAGAGTAGAGTGGGCTGAAGGTGGAAGGAGTATGTATGTAGGATGGGGGACCTCTAAGTGGGGGAGGAAACAGGAGAAAAGCAGGTATGTGTGTATATATGTAGCCAGCAGGATAAGACAAGCCTGTTAGGTGGGTGGCTGTGTTAGTTGAGACAAGACCCACCTCTGTGCTGGGTGAGATTCCCCCATTCAGCTGCAGTTGGGAAGCAGCCCAAGTCCTCGGGGGAGATCATCATATTCTGTTTACTGGGTTCCTACTGCCTGACCAAGATGAACAAAACTGGGGCCCTCTCTTCAGATGGGCTCCCCTGCTAGGCACAGACAGTGTGGCATGCTCCTTCACCCTGCAGAGGTGGGATGAATCCCTCCACTGGGCTGGAGATAAAGGAAAAGAGGGAGAAGGTCCTGCATCTCCCTTTCTGTTCCCTCCTCTGTTCCAGCAGGATGGGGGAGGCAAACATGTGCAGCTTTTCAGACCTCTCCACTGACTGTACAGCTTTCTCTGCCTGTTCAGAGCCCCTTTCCCTGACTCTGGTAACTCAGCATCTCTCAGAACAGTGTTGGGAGAGATTTGGGCCACAGGTCTTGAGAAGTAAGGAAATGTGGTTGGATAGCCAATTCGTGTGTTTTTAGTACTGACCTCTCTGGGTGTCACTGCCATTGTCCTTGTGCTCATTTCTAAAGAAGGAGACTAAGAAGGGAGAGATAAAATGACTGGTTTCAGGCCTCTGGAGAGGCATGGTGTCTGATCATTCTTTCCTGTGGGTGCTGCACCATGGGCTCCCAGGCAGGGCAGGGGCAGCTTTGTCCCTGCTGTGTTCCCCAGCTCCTGAAGCAGGCAGGTGGTAGTAGCATGGGATGGGGTGGGTGGGGCAGTCGGTCTCTGGCAGCCTTTGATGGCAGTTGATCTGTGGGGAGGTGTTCTTCCTTGGATGAAGAAATAGGTACAGGGCAGGATTCTTCTTGCCCAGATCCACTCCCCTAGTGACCACCTAGTGTCCTGTGCCAAACTCCCACTCCTCCCCCTGGGGATCCCACTGTCTCCTCACTTCTGCTCTGGCAGGGTAAGAAAAGAGGTTCTCTTTCTACTAGGGATTTACCAGCAACAGTAATAATCCTGCCTGCTGATCATTATATATGATCAATAGAAAACTAGCTTTTTTAAAAAAGATTCATTATTATTATTATTTTTTTTTGGAGAGAAGGGCAGGGAGGAAGGAAGGAAGGGAGAGAAATATCAATGTATGGTTGCCTTTCACCTGCCTCCAGTTAGGGACCTCCAGCTGGAGACCTGCTTTGCAATCTGATTATGTGCCCTGGCTGGGAATCGAACCAGCAACCCTTGGATTTGCAGGTCGGTGCCTATCCATTGAGCCACACCAGCCAGGGAGGAAATTGACTTTTCTTAATCTGCATAGGATGTGCTTTTCAATTTTATATTTTCCAGTGGAAAAAGAAAATGCCTTTGTAAAAGGAAAAGATTAAACAGGACAAAAATGATCGATGACGAGGCCTCATATTGAGACCTTAACCAGGACTAAAGTTGTGAGGGTGGACTAGCCCTCTCCATCCCCCCTACCCTGGAAAGGGCACAGTGTGTGGCCCAGGACCCTACAGACCCAGGTGTGTGTTAATGCAAACATTTCTCCTTGTGGTGTGCTTGGATAAAGATGAGAACTGCCCCTGTGCCGTGTTGCACCCCTACCTCTATTTGGACACTTTCCCCATGGAGATGCCTGCGGGGCTCAGCTGGCACCCATGGTTGCTGAGTGGGTCAGGTGAGCCTGCTGGTTGTCATGGTGCGAGTTGGTGCTATTATTTTACACCAGGCTATAGAATCAGCATTTTCCTTTCAGGCCAAACTTAGTGTTGGCATTTGACTTTGTGGATTTAATTTTTTTGGCTGACTGTTAGCCACTAGAAAATACCCATTTTTTGAAAAAAAAAAAACCATTATTTGTTTATTTTCAGAGAGAGGGTAAGGGAGAGAGAAGAGGGAGAAACATCCATGTGTGAGAGAAACATCGGTCCGTTGGCTTTCGTTCTTACCTCAGCTGGGGGCTGAATCCGCAACCTAAGCATGCGCCTTAACTGGGGTTTGAATCTGCACATGACCATTTGCTTTGAGGGACAATGCCCAACTAGCTGAGCCACACCAGTCAGGGTGAAAATATTTTTTACAATTTTTTTAATAGATTTTTTTTTTTAGAGAGAGAGGAAGGGGCGGGGGGAGAACCATTAATTTGTTCCTCCAATTAGTTATGTATTCATTGGTTGGTTTCTTGTACCGTTCCCTGACTGGGGATCTAACCACAACCTTGGCGTATCGGGATGACGCTCTGTCTGACTGAGCTACCTGGCCAGGGCTAGAAAATATCCTTTCGGCCCTGGCTGGTGGCTCAGTGGATAAGGCGCTGGCCTGTGAACTCAAAGGTCACTGGTTTGATCCCCAGCCAGGGCACATAACCAGGTTGCAAGCCAGGTCTCCAGCCAGGTCTGTAGCTGGAGGCAGGTGAAAGGCAACCATACATTGGTATCTTTCTCCCTCTCTGCCTCCCTCCCTCCTTTTCTCTCTAAAAATAATAATGGAAAAAAAAAAAAAAAAGAAATAAAGAAAATACCCTTCCATTCAGTGGTTCCCAACCTTTTTGGTACCAATGACTCATTTTTTTCATGAAGCTCGAGTCGGGTGCGGGCCAGGAGGCAGAGCTTAGGTGAGCTTCACTTGCAGCCTGGTTCCTAATAGGCCACGGACCAGGTTGATGCTGGTCCACCGCCTGGGAGTTGGGGCCCCCTGCATTAATTCACAACCACCTAAGTGGGTTTTTATCGACATGAACATAACCTGCTATGTGTGAAATTGTACATTTTAAAAAATTTGTGACTGAGAACTGGTAATAGACTGTTCTCACCTGGATGTTGGGCACAGCTCAGCCAACTAGTTGAGAGAAGAAAACGAATACAGCATGGACTATGGTATATTCACTGTTTGGTGAAATGTTTCATTGTTTGGCAAAGAGCATTTGTGTGGCAGCTGTAAGGACTATAATTTGACACCTGCAGCACAGTTGTGATTAATAGCCTTGTCCAACTTCCCTCTCCACCTCCTTGATTCTTTGTAAATAAAGCCCTCTCCTCTGTCTCAGTAGTAATAATAACATTCTCCATGATAATAGATGTATAATAGCTTCCATTGTAGAATGTGCTTTGCATAGTAGTCTGATTTGATGTTTACAGTAATCCTGTGGGTGGCACTGTGTTAGAAAAGCAGCCCCCCCTCTGTCTCTGAGGGATACGCTCCAAGACCCCCAACGGATTCTTAACTGCGCAGCAGCAAACCATATGTACAGTACATTTTTTGAGACATGCACACCGCTTTATTCCCTCTTTTATTTTAATTTTTAAAGATTTTATTTTTAGAGAGAGGGGAAGAGAGGGAGGAAGAAGGGGAGGGAAGCATCCATATATGATTGCCTTTCACCTGCCTCTAGCTGGGGACCTGGCTGGAGACCTGGCTTGCAACCTGGTTATGTGCCCTGGCTGGGAATTGAACCTGCGACCCTTAGGCTCACAGGCCAATGCTTAATCCACTGAGCCATACCAGCCAGGGCATCTTTTTCTTTTTTTTTTTGAGAGTACTTTTATTAAAGCTGGGGACAGTGAAACAAGGGACGGCTTAGGAAGAAGCAACAGGAGAGATCCTGCTGCCACCTCACAGAAAAGTCAGAGAAAAGGATCCTTGGAGACAGACTAACGGGGTTAGTCTAGGATAAGCTGCTGCTGTTCATTGCTCCCCTGGTTGAAAGCCTCATGGGGGACTCTTAGAGTTAGGAGATAATGCCTGAGGGGGAAGAAAGGTGTGGGTGTGCTCCCGAAACGGAGGGCCCCTATACTTCTCTTAAAGGAAGCGCTTTATGGCTTCCCTCTGCCATATCCAAATTGCAGGCATCACTACTTTTGTACTTTGGGGCCATTTTTAAGTAAACTAAGGGTGACTTGAATATAAGCACTAAGGTACTGCGACAGTCAATTTGATAACCGAGACAGCTAAGTGATTGATGGGAGGTAGCATGTACAGCTTGGAGATGCTGGACAAAGGGATGATGATTCATGGCCCTGGATGGGGCACAGTAGGGACAGTCTGAGACGTCATCACGCTACTCAAAATAGTGCAAAATTTAAAATGTATGAATTGCTTATTGCTGGAGTTTTCCAGGTAGTATTTTTAGACCATGGTTGACTGTAGGTAACTGAAACCACAGAAAGTGAGACTGCAGATAAGAGGGACTACTGTATTCCCACTTTACAGATGGAGAAACTGAGGCCCAGTGAGGCCTTGTGGACTGTTTAGCCCTGCTGCTGAGCGGTGGAGCGGTGTCCACCCTGGCATTGACCACTCGGCACTCCTCTCACCCTCTCCCTCCTGAGTCTTCACCTAAATCTTAACTCATTCCAGAAACAAACATTTACCAAAGGCTGCTTATGGGCCCTGCACAAGGTGGAAAAAATGTGAAACCTCCACCCCCAGGAATTGAAAATGTAGAGAGAGGCAATCATTAGGTTCCCTTTTCTGAGTACCAGGCTATGGGAGTGAGGAGGAGAGAGACTTGCTTCAAATGGGGGCAGATTTGGGAGGCTTCTTAGAGCGGGGGGCCTGGAAGGTAATCGGCTTTCAGCAAGCAGAGCCCCTCCTGCCCCCAGGCGTAGGGAATATTTTGTGCCAAAACAAGGGCTGAAAAGCGAATAGTATGTTCAGTAGAGTGGGAAGGAAGGTGGGGTTTAATGGCTATGTGTGTGAAAGTGGCTGTGAGTGGGTGAACATGTGTGTGTTTGTGCAACATGTGTGCACATGTGTGTAGAGTGAAACGTGCTTGGCAGTGGCAGGGGATAGCTGTAGGGCACACTGAGGGCTAGGCTGAGGGTCAGGATTTCTCCCTTCTTCAGCAACCATGGAGGGTCTTTTAGAGCAAGGGAGTAACCGGGTGCTAACGGAACGGAGAGGGAAGCAGGTGGTGTCTACCTCCCGTCTGCCAGCACCTTTGCTCTTGTTTGGGTGTGTGTTCCCTGACCAGACCATGGTGCTCTGCTCTGTGGCAGCAGGGACTGGCTTTGCTCACCTGGGAATATGGGAACCTAGCTCGGTGCCTGAACCAAGAGGATCCCAAGTGGGCGCCGGCAGGCTGAGGACGCCATCCACAGAGGGGAGTCGGGGGAGGCAGCAAACTACCCGACCTGGCTTGGGGACCTGGGAGTTTTTGGCACAAAACTGCCTTGTGGCCAGGAGCACCTGAGTCTGTTAAGGGATGGTACCAGGCCAGGGGTCAGAAGAGAGCAGGGACATTGGAACTCTGGGGTGGCTGATGTGGGAAAGGAATTTTTTAGGAGTGTTCAGGGCACACTTGGGGGAAGTTGAGAGCATTTCGGATAGTGGTGTACTACTGTGTGGAGGCCCTTTCTACTGAGCCATTGCCCTCGTGGGCCCCTCCAGCACCTTGCTCAGGGCCTGTCCATCACATGGCAGAAGGAAAGACAGAATGGAGCAAGACTGTTCTCTGAGACACCTGGAGTAGCCATGTCCAGGCAGGGCTATGGGCAGCTGTTGGCCACTTTTGATCTTAAGCAGCATTTTCACAAGAAAGGGCTGGAATTCTGCTCCCTGCTCTGCTTAGGCTGCTCGGACAAGGTCCTGGCAGCTCCTGGCAGCTCCTGATTGCCTGGCCCCTTCCAGTGCTATCTACCTGCTTTCTTCACAACTGCATTTGACCCTGTGCCCTTCCCCCACACAACTGTCTCAGTCCCTTTGAGACCCCCTTCCCGCCACTTTTCTGGTGTTTTCCTGCCAGTGGTACCTCCTTCCATCTCTACTGTTGGTTTGTCCAGCACTTTAGTGCATTGCTCCTCAGCCTTGATGTCTCCTGCCCCTTGGGCAGGCTCAGCTGAGGCAGTGGCAACCTCCCTGCCCTCACAGGTATGTGTCTCACCTCATCCTGTCTTTTTCTCATAGCACTTGGCAGCCCTCTGTGTGCATTGTCATTGCTAGTGATACTGTCCTGGCAGGGCTGGGGGAGGAGTCCTCTCATTTACTGCTGCACCTTCACGGAGGCCAGTGCCTGGGACTAGGCTGGTACCTGTTCAGTAGGTGCTACTCAATTGGCAATGAGATTTCCACCGTGACGACCTATAGGGACACCCCAGAGAAACACATTTAAAGGTGAACTGTCTTCCCTCTTCTTTTCTCAGTGTGTTTCCACACACTGAACTACTGCATTCCTTGGAGTCCTCCTGGAGGACTGTGTGGCCATCTCTTCCTGATCACTTCCTTCTTGTCCTGTCTTCCTGCCCCCTCTTTTGTGTAGCGGAGTGCATGTTCAGGTCACCTTCTCACATGCCCATTTGCCCAGGTGGCTTTCAGGATGACTTTCCTAGTTTCTCAGCGAGGCATGCACTGACCTTGTTATCTTACTGTGCCTACCCTTCCTGCCTGGCTGAAACCGTGCTGAGTGACCCGGAGTCCCTGCCTGCCCCTCTGCCCCAGAACTCAGCTTACTCATCCCTGACCCTTGCCCAGGCTCTGGTGGCCGTGGCTGTGTCTCCTGCTGTCATATCCCTGGGCACCTTATGCTATAGTCTCTGCTCTGTAGCTGTGGGCTTACCCTACCCACCTGTCTCCTTTCCCTGAGCCCCAGAGCACCCTCCCACATACTTTTGTGTCCTCCGTGCCTCCTTATAATGTGAAAGTGTGTTTGTTGAATGAGAGAATAAATAAATTCACAAGTACACAAGAAGGGAACTGGTGAATCCAAAGGTAGACTTCCCTTTCAGGAAGTTTTCTGTGAAGGGTAGGGAGAGGTGGTACTGGGATGGTGGTGGGGTGGGAGATTTCTGGTGCCAGCACACATTTTCACATGGAGCTGTGGAAGGAGAATGACCAGGGAAAGAACACAAATGGAAACAGCTAGTGTTTGACCAGCACTTACCCTGTGTCAGTCTCCAGTGATGGAGATGCCCATCATCATTTTCCCAATGAAAAAACCGAGGCACCAAGAGGATACTCACCCTTCTCAGGGTTGCACAGTGTTCCAGGGGTCAGGTAGGACTCAAGTCCACATTTGTCTGGTGTTACTTAATGACCTCTATGCCCTGTATTCTGTTTCTCCCTCACTTCTCTTTCTGGTAGATGGGGCTGAGAGGGATGATTTCCCCAGAGCACTGAAGTTTTCACACCTTGATTCTTTGTTCCTATTCTTTCCTAGCCTTGCAGCCCCTCCCAATGGCTCCTGGCCCTGAACTCCTTCTAGCTGTCTTGTTTATTGTGATATTCATTGCTCACCTAAACTTGAATCTGTGGTTGTCTTGCTCCTTGATACTCCTCGGGATTGACAGGTCTTCTTCCCCCACCCCACTGTAGGCCCTGAAATCTCTGTGGTTTGGGCAGAGTCCTGTGCGCAATGGTGGGCACATGTGGTCCCTTGTCATGGGGTCATTTGGATCCCTGGAGAGAATAGTGTATTTTCATTCAGATTCCTCTTCTGTCCTTCCCTTTTCTGTTCTGTTTACAAAAGCAGTGTGTGCTAACGTAGAACCCTAGAGAGCTCAGAAAGCCAGGAGGAGGACGCAGTTTACCAGTCAGAATCCCTGGTGTCTCTCCAGCCACATTTAGATCCACCTTGTGCTTACCAGTCAGTCATAACTGTAGGAGCTGGTTTGGGCCCTCCCTCTTACTTAGCAAATATCTGACAATCATACCCCACTTATAAACATTTAGCTTGTACTGTTTTACTGCCATGTGGGTTTATATTCAGTGGAGACACAGCTATTCATTATTGGCTTCACCAGTCCTCAAAGGTTTTCAGCCCTTCACTGTCACCTGCAGTTAACACCCTTAAGCTGGGTGAAATAATACAACTTTCTTGCCCTTCTCTCTCCTGCACAGCTGATCACTTCTTCAGGAGGAGACCTCACAGTGGTGGGAGGATATACATACATGTGTGTACTGCACAAGCGTATGTGTTTTCAAGAAATGCTAATTTTTATTGTTTGACAGAAGTGTGATCCAGGTGGCGATAAAGCTGCTCTTTGTTTATCATACTTGGCTCTGAAGCAGCTTGTACCTTAGGATCTTTGCCAGAGTAGAAATACATCAGATGTTGGTTTTTAATTATGTAAAAGTTTAAACACGTAAAAGGCACAGGATGAGTTTAATGAGCTCCCATGTACCCACCACCCATTTACTGTAGAAGCCAAAATCTTGCAAATCTCTGCACCTGTACCTACTATCTCCTGACCTCCCCATATTACTTTTTATTTCCAAGTTTCTTAAATCTTAGAAATTGTATTTCTATATCCATCTCTAACAGTTAAGACTTTTTCTTTGCATAACCATATTGCTATATGACAGCTTACACAATTAATATTCCTTAGTATTGTCCAATACCCAGTCCATATTCAAATTACCATGATTGTCTAAAAACATCACTTTACATTGGTTGTGAGATCTCCTGAGTATTTTTTAAATTTTGAGATGATTGTATAGTAGATGTACATGCAGTGACAAAAAAATAATGCTGAGACATCTGTGTATTCTTTACCCACTTTCCTACAGTGGTAATATCTTGGAGATCTGTAGTACACCATCACAACCAAAATACGGACATTACTACAGCCAGGTAGTAACACCTACAGTATACTGTCACAGCTACAACACTGCCACCGCTACAATCAAGTGGAGAACAGTTCCATTCCTTTCAGGAATCCAGTAGCACCCTCACATAGCCACTCCCACTTCCCACCCCATCTCTTCCTTAACCCCTGGCAGTCCCTGATCTGTTCATTTCTATCATTTCAGTATTTTAGTAATGTTATATAATGAATTATGCAGTATGTGTTCTTGGGAGATTAGCCTTTCCAATCAGCATAATCCTCTGGAGATTCTTCCAGATTGTTGCAGTTCGTTCCTTTTCATTGCCAAGCAGTATTATTCTATGAGACTACAGTTCTTCTAACCAGTCCCACTAACAGACATCTGGGATTTTTTCCAGTTTTGGGTGGTAATGAGTAAAGCTGCACCAAACATTTGAGTAGAGCATGTTACGGTGATTCCAAGCCTACATGTCTCTGGATGAATACCCAAAACAGTTGGTGGGCTCTGTGATAGTTGCATGTTTACTTTTTGTTTATTTGTTTGCTTTTGTTTCTAAGAAACTGGAAAGTTGTTTTCCAGAGTAATTGTACCTTTTTACATTTATTCTACCAATATACAAGCATCCAGTTTCTCTACCTGCTACTAATGTTGCTTTATTAGTCATTCTGATTGGTGTGTGCCGGCATTTCACTGTGGTTTTAATTTGCGTTTCTCTGATGGCTAACAATATGGTGGCCATTGCCTTCTGTGCTTATTTGCCATCTGTATATTCTCTTTGGTGAACTGTTCTCATGTCCTTTGCCCACATTCTCATTGGACTGTTTGCTTTTTGCTTTTGAGTTTGGGAGTTGTTTATATATTCCAGTCCTTTGCTAGATATGTCATTTGAAAGCATTTTTTCCTAGTCCTTAGCTTGTCTTTTCATCCTCTTATCAGGGTCCTTCTCAGAGTAAACATTTTTAATTGTGATGATACTTAGATTATCAATTTGACTTTTGGTATCAAGTATAAGAACTGTGTCTAGCCCTTGGTGCTGAATATTTTCACCTACACTTTTTCCTAAAAGCTTTATAGCTTTATATTAAAGCTTGTTATGAATGTGGAGTTAATTTTTGTATAAAGTGAGACTTAAGTTGAATCCTATTTTCTTCCTCTGGCTGGATGTCCAGTTGCTGCAGCACCATTTGTTGGACAGGCATCTTTCCTCTTGAACGGCTTTTACATCTTGGTCAGAAGTTAGTTTGACATATCTGTGTGGGTCTCTTCCTAGACACTCTGTTCTGTTCCATGGCTCTGTGTGTCAGTTTTTCCATCAGTGCCACACTGTCTTGATTATTGTAGCTCTATAGCAAGCCTTGGAACCAGGGAGAGTGGTTCCTCCTACTGCATTTTTTTTGTTTCAAAAGTGTTTTATTCATCTTAGTTTCTTTGCCTTTCTTTTTACATTTTAGAATTTTATTGCTGCCTACAAAGAATCTTCCTGGAGTTTGGTAAGAATTGAGTTAGTTCTGAATATCAGGTGTGTACACATTTTCTACCCATTGTTGCATTGACCTTCAGAAAGACTGGTTAGTTTATCTTCCCACCAGCAGGGCACAAGATGTCTATTTCCACCTTGGCCAGCCCTGTGGAGAACCTCTCTATGACTTTGCCAACCTGATGACAAACCTGGGCATTTCATTTCATTTTATTTTTGCAGTACATAAATTGAACATTTTCTCTTAACTTTCTGTATCTCTTCTTTCTGAACTGCCTTTTTCTTATCCTTTCCTCATCTTTTAATTGGTATGTCTATCTTATTCCTTGAGCTTTATGAAAGCTCTTTCTCACATTTCTTTTCCTTCTCTTGGTAATGCTTACCTTAGCTGTTGTTTAGGAACTTCTGATCAGACGGTCAGAGAAAGCTGTCAGTTCCAGGAAGGTTTGGGATGCCCTGGTGTTTCCCAATGGTTTTTGAATGGTACTGAGTTAAGTCCCAGTTTGCTCACCTGTGGAATGTGGCTGGGCATACAGTCCTGATGCAGCAAAGTGAAAGGCAAAACGGCAAGGATTATCAAGAAAGCACTTCTCCAGGCCTTGTTTTTGTGTCAGTATCTGGTTTTCCACATAGGAGCTCAGACCAGCATGTCTTTTGGTGTTACATGTCTAACTTCCTGCAAAACTTGGTGATGGCATTGAAAACCATACCAACTACAGGCTGCCAGTTTTCCTAGGGAAACAGCCAACTGTGCTGGTTTTCAAGTCAGTGTAAGAGGTCTGTCTCCAAAGTACCAAGCCAGTGTCAATATAATTAAGCCGATACTTTTGGGACAGACTCTGTATATGTTCAAGTTGTGTCTTGCATTTCGAGTGTATCTGTTGAATAAAATGCACCATCATGTGTGCATTTTCTCAGGCAGCATGTATGGGATGTTGTACTATGGCCCAGCACTCAGTTCTCTCATGCCTGGGCTGTTTTTGCAGGGGACACAGTAGTTTAGGGCCACACAGACTGGATGCTTCTCTGGTGCCATCACTCATTGGCTCTGTGACCCTCAGTCCTCCCACCTGTAAGTTGGGGCTATAATACTACTTGCCCATAGCATTGTTGGGAGGGTTAAATGAGTGCAGTATAGAAAATCATGAGTGCTTAATAAAAGTGATTCACTGTTTATTAGAACAACAAATTAAAGATACTTTTTTAAAAGTTCTACAGTGAAAACTAATTTGCTTTACAAATGTCACTTTGAAGCGAGCGAGGTAAGTGATCATTGCTTATTTTGCATAAGATAGCATACTTCTAACAGACTTGGAATTGTCCTTGTTCCAGACATAAAGATTTAGGAATCCTGCTGTGGATGAAAGTGAGGATCAGAGCTGGGTGGACTCAATCCTGGGGAGATTAGGAGTGGCTAGAACCCCAATCGTCAGAGGGTTTTTCCTTCAAAAAGGTTCTGCTGTATCCTCATCTCCAGCATTAAAATTACATGCACTCACTTAATTGTGGTGTTTTAAGCCCTCCCAACAGAAGAATGTGAACTTTATTTCCTGATGTGTCCTGTCTTGTCTCCCCAATTGTAAATTGCATCTGGGCTGGAGGAACTTTTCATGTTCTCTCTCTTAGTATTTTAAAACATGAAGGCAGCTTCCGGTCAAGATCATAGCATAGGTAAATGTGGTACCTGGAACTGTACACAACCACATCAAAATTATAACTAAGGTATAGAGCAATCATCATACAGAACCATCTGAAATCTAGCTGCATAGAACTCCTAAAACAAAGGTTATAAAGAAGTAGCCACATCGAGACTGGTAGGAGGTGAGGAATGGGCTGGTCCCACATGCATGTGTGGTGGTTAAAAATCAGGAGGGATATCTCGGCCTTGGAGGTCTCCTGAGGGGCCAAAGGTCCCAGCACCACACCTGGACCCCCAGCCCAGGGTTTCAGTGCCAGGAAGAGAAATTCCCATAACTTCTGGCTATAAAAACCAGCTGAGAATGTAGTGAAATGGAGGGCTCGTGGAGTCTCAGGCATTCCTCTTTTTTTTTTTTTTTTTTTTTTAAGATTTTATTTATTATTTTTAGAGAGAGGGGAAAGGAGAGAAGCAGAGAGGGAGAGAGATGTCAATGTATGGTTGCCTTTCACCTGCCTCCAGCTATGGAGCTGGCTGGAGACCTGGCTTGCAACCTGGTTATATGCCCTGGATGGAGAATCAAACCAGCGACCTTTGGGTTCACAGGCTGACACCTTATCCACTGGGCCACCATCAGGCATTCCTCTTAAAAGGCCTGCACAAACTTACTTGGGACTTACTTTCCCCAAGCTCCAGAGCTGGGGCAGCAGCCCAAAAAGAGCCAGAAACATATGGAGAGGAACTGAATTGTTTGACAACAAGGGAAGAGCTAGAGGGGAAGCTTTCTCCCATACCAAAGTGAAGGCAGAGGCCATTGTTCATTTGCTGAGCCCTCCCTGCATAGAGCTGGCAGGTGGGCACCATATCAGAGATTCCATCAACCTGGCTAATACTGTTCGCTTAGCCCTGGTTATTCCCTGAGATCTGGGCCCACCTAAGTGCTTTTCAGTGGCTTTTCCATACAAATGGCCTGTCTTGGCTCATATTGCTAACTTTCTTAAAATCTATCATCAAGCAGCATCTGGCCTCTGTGTTCCCTGTACCTCTTGTTAAGTGGTCTGAGGCCTGGCACTAGTGGCAGCAGCTTTGGTTTGCAGTTTGCCTTTTCTTGGGTACACCCAAGCCCAGCACAAATAGCAGCAATCTGCAGATTGCTTTGTAGGCCATGCCAGGTGGCCCTGGACAAAGCACAAGTGGTGACTGATCTTGGCCTGCACCTCCTAGGAGGCTCCAGAGCCATTGTACCTGATGGACAGCTTTACATCACAATCAAGTACCACTCAACTACCTCGACTAGCAACAAAGTTAAGGGGTGGACTTGGTGGGTACCTGAGCCCTGCTGAAGTGAGTTCTGCTCAGTGGGGTTGGTCCTTGCACAGCCAATCTCCACAGTGGTTGCAGTCAGTTCTCCCAGCCAGCTGGCCTGGGAATAAATACCCCCTCCCTCCATTGACGTGCCAATAGCAATCAAGGCTCAACAATAATAGGAAGTTGCACACAGCCCACACTGGAAGATGCATCTGGACATCCAGCTCAGGTGACTGGGGAGGCTGTGTCACTGGGCCCTACAGGACACCTACATAAGGCCACTTTACCAAGACCGGGAGACATAGCAGCTCTGCCTAACACATAGAAATAAACACAAGGAAGCAGTCAAAAATGAGGAGACAAAGAAGCATGTCCCAAATGAAGTAACAGAACAAAACTCCAGAAAAAGAACTAAATAAAATGGAGACAAGTAATGTACCAGATACAGAGTTCAAAACACTGGTTATAAGGTTGCTCAATGAACTTGGGCAAAAGTAGAGGAACTTAAAAACTTCAACAAAGAGGAAACAAAAAAATGGACATAGAAAACATAAAAAATAACCAGTAAGAAATGACAAGACTACACTAACTGAAATGAAGAATACATTACAGGGAATCAACAACAGAGCAGATGAAGTAGAGGATCAAATCAGTTTGGCAGATAAGGAAGCAGAAAACACCCAATCAGAACAGCAAAAAGAAAAAAGAATCCAAAAAATGAGAACAGTTTAAAGAGCCTTTGGGACTACTTGAAGTATACCAATGTTCTCATCATGGGGTTGCCAGAAGGAGAAGAGTGAGAGCAAGAAATTGAAAACCTATTTGAAAAAATAATGATGAAACACTTCCCTAACCTAGTGAAGGAACTGGACATACAAGTCTGGAAAGTAGACAGTCCCAAACAAGATGAACCCAAAGAGCAGCACACCAAGACACATCATAATTAAAATGCCAAAGGTTAAAGACAAAGAATCTTAAAAGCAACAAGAGAAAAGCAATTACTTACAAAGGGAGTTCCTATAAGACTGTCAGTTGGTTCCTCAGCAGAACTTTTGCAGGCCAGAAGCAATTAGCAAGAAACATTCAAAGTGATGAAAAGCAAGGACCTACAACCAAAATTACTGTACCCAGCACAGCTATCATTTAGAGTTGAAATACAGATAAAGAGCTGCCCAGACAAGAAAAAGCTAAATGAGTTCATCACCAAATCAGTATTACAAGAAATATTAAAGGGTCTTAAAAAGAAGCCAAAAAAAAAAAAAAAGGATAGTAAAATGGCAATAAATACATATATATCAATAATTATTTTAATTAAAATGAATTAAATGCTCCCATCAAAAGTCATGGAGACGAATGAATAACAAAACAAGACCCTTACATGCTATCTACAAGAGACTTCAGATTGAAAGACACACATATACCTTAAGTAAAGGGATGGAAAAAAATATTTCATGAAAATGGAAACAAAAAATCTGGGATAGCAATATTTATACCAGGCAAGATAGACTTTATTTTATTTTTTAGAAGATTTTATTTCAGAGAGAGGGGAAGGGAGGGAGAAAGAGGAAGAGAAACATCAGTTGGTTGCCACTCACATGCCCCCAACTTTGGGCCTAGCCAGCAATTGAACTGGTGGCCTCTCGGTTCCCAGGTTGGTGCTCAGTCTACTGAGCCACATCAGACAGGGCTCAAGATAAGCTTTAAAACAAAGGCTGTAAGAAGAGACAGAGAAGGACCAAGCAATTCTACTTCTGGGCGTTCTGAAACCCAAAGCACTAAATTGAAAAGACATGTATATCCATATGTTTTTTACAGCATTGCTTACAATAGCCAAGATATGGAATAAGCTAAAGGTCCATAAACAGATGAATGAATAAAGACATAGTAGTGTATATACAATGGAATATGACTCAGCCATAAAAAAGAGTGAAATCTTGCCATGTGCAACAACATAAATGGATCTAGAGGGTATTGTGCTGAGCAAAATAAGTCAAAGACAAATTCCAAATGATTTCAGTTATGTATGGAATCTAAAAAATGAGCAAGCAGAATAGAAACAGACTCATTATTTCAGAGAACATTTTGATAGTTGCCCGATGGGAGGGAGTTTGGGGGGTGGGAGAAAAAGGTAAAGGGATTTAGAAGTACAAATTGATAGTTGTAGAATAGTCATGGGGATGTAAAGAGGGAATATAGTCAATAATGTAATAACTATATGGTGTTAGATGTGTACTGAATTTATCAGGGTATTCGTTTTTGTAAATTAACATAAACTCCTAATCATGGGATTGTACACCTGAAACTATTATTGTATGTCAATTATAATTTTAAATAACTTATTTTCAGAAAGAGCAACTAAAAGGTTGAATAGAAACTTATTGAAGCTCATCAATAACTTAGATATTGCGGAGTTGAAGGTGGCATTTTAGTACAGCAAGCTGGTGAAGGAGAACACCATTCCCGGCTAGCCCTGTCTTGCTTCCATTCTTAAAACTATCACCAACTGCTGTGCAGGCTCTTACACTGAAAGCCTTGTCCTCTGGTCTGTTCTCTTTCTGCCTTTGCCCTGGGCTTGGTCCTGACCTTGCTTTGGGGTCAGGCATGAGCGGTCAGCCACGAGGGCTTTGTCCCAGTAGCTTTGATGTATCCTTTGGGAACTGCTGCCGAATCAGCCAGCTGGTTGTGACCAAGGCCTCTGAGCAGGAACTGGCCGCATAGACTGCCCATCATTGGAGAAATTCCTGGCATTAGCAACATGTGTCTTCAACTTTGTTGCAGTGGTATTTCAGACAGTTTGCAGGTGTGACCACCGTCCCTGTTGAGGAAGTAGTGTGTTAAGAGGAAGTGCCAATTAGACCTGGTGTGTTCCCTCCACCTTCTGCTTTTGCAGTAGATGAAATATGTGTAATTAAATTCAAACCTTTGTTTGCCTCATTCCCCCAGCTTACCCAAGCTAATTCCCCTAGTTAGAAGTAGCGGAGGCATGCTCTGGTTTTCTGCCAGTTGAGATGATTTGGGATTGACACCTAACCCTAGACTGTCTATGGGGTAGGCCCTCGGCACAGATGAGTGGCATTTTGGGTCTGGTGGCTTCAGGCACTTTTCTGATCAATTGTTTCTCTTGATTATAGACCTTGTAGCTCAGGAGCATTTGTGAAGTTTGAGACAGCTGGTAACCCTATCCCAAATACTGCAGCTTTTTTCACTAGTCTCATAGTAGCTTGGAAACATTTCTTGCCTGACATGAGATCTTAAAAAGCA
Organism: Noctilio leporinus; assembly: GCA_004026585.1. Classification (NCBI taxonomy): domain Eukaryota; kingdom Metazoa; phylum Chordata; class Mammalia; order Chiroptera; family Noctilionidae; genus Noctilio; species Noctilio leporinus. Next base: position 105,705 of record PVIW01004627.1, on the reverse strand, counting down.
AACAAAAAAACCCCACAAAACCTGGGGGGAATGCACTTCAGACCTTCACCTCTCTGGTTTTTGGCAGGAAGGGGACCTTTGTTGTTACAGTGGGAGCCTCTGGGATCTGTGCATTCTACTCTGGGTCAGTCAGTGATAAGTGATGTGCTGTATTGGCACCTTGATTTAGAGATGACACACATCCTGCTTGACTTTGCTTCCTCAGTCATCCTTATTCTGGGAAGGTGGGAGTGTTTTGAAAGCATATGGAGTTTTAAACCTAGGAGGCTGCACAATGGACACTGCCACCTAAGGTCATGAGCTATGGGTGACAGCCTCCCCCAGAGACAGTAGCAGGCAAGGGCTTTCAGCAGCTGATAACAGCAGCATCCTTTCCTCTTAATCCTCATGGGTGTCATCACCTTTTCTTTTTCAAGCCATTTATTGCTCCTCACCTTCCAGCCTTTCTTGCTTAGTATTTTTGTTTAGTGTTTTCTGCCTATCAGGATTTCCACCTTTCTCTTCCCTTTTTCTTTGTGTTTTGACTTTCCTTTCTTTCCCTTTAGATCTCTATGCTCTTTTCTTTCTATTTTCATTCTGCAGTTCTTGGTACTTTTGCTTCTTTTTTTTTTTTCATTAAAATTTTTTAAAATTTAATTTTATTGATGTTGTATTACATCATCCCCCTTTTTTTTAGTTTCTTTTTATTTTATTTTATTTTATTGTTGTTGTATTACATCCATCCCCTTTTTGCTCCCCTCTGTCCCCATCCCCACCCACCCATTCCCCCCAAAGTCAGTCCCACCTGTTGTCCATGTCCATGGTTCCTTTATACTAGGTTCTTGTCTAAACTGCTCCCCTTCCTTGCTTCTTCCTCCCCCTTCCCCATGTCCCCTTCCCCCTGACCACTGGAGGCCTATTCACTGTATTCGTATATTTGGTTCTGTTTTGCTTGTTGTTAGTTTTGTTCATTATTGTCCTGTAATGGGTGAGATCGTATGGTATTTGTCCTTCACTGACTGGCTTATTTCACTATAAGCATAATTGCTTCTTCAAATATTGGCTGGCCCTGAAGCTGACCATTATCCAGGCATTACTTATTATCCTAAAATGCCGTTTAAAAAAAAAATTTTATATGTTTTCAGAGAGTGGGGAAGGGAGGCATAAAGAGAGGGAGAGAAACATCAACGTGTGGCTACCTCTCACTCGCCCCAATGGGGGACCTGGCCCCCCAACCCAGGTATGTGCCCTGACTGGGAACCGAACCTGCAACCCTCTGGTCCGCAGCCAGCGCTCAGTTCACTGAGCCACACCAGCCTGAAATGACTGTTTATGGCACATCGTATAAAGTGTTGTGTTGGTTCAAATCCAGTGATTGAAACTGGAAGGAGCCCACCTCCCCCAGTCTTTAAAAACATTTTTTTTAAAGATTTTATTTATTATTTTTAGAGAATGGGGAAGGGAGAAACATCAATGCATGGTTGCTGTTCACCTGTCTCCCCCAGTCTTACTCATTATGAAAAATCACACAATAGCACTCAAAAAACTTTTGAATAAACACTGTAATCCCACCCCTCCCACCCAGTCCTCATCTTTCCTACTTTCTTCTTTTTAGCTGTATTCACACCTAAATGGTCTTATATATAATAATGCCATCTTCACATTTCTTTGCTCATTAAATCAACAGGTTTGCATATTGCTTTCCTCCCTTTGTGCAGTAATACACCAACACATGTCAGCCTTTGTAGCCTACATGTTAGTGGCTGCTTAATTCCTTCCCAGCTGCCACCTCACCCAGCTGCCGTCTCCTTCCTGCTGGGGAATGGCTCACTGGATGAAAGGTCCTGGACATGGTGGGAAGTACAAGGGCTCAGCTGCCAACCAGGCTGGATCCAGGTGTGGCTTTGACTTGCCACATGACATTAGACAAGGCAGTTAATAGCAATGTCTTGGGGGTCTGATGGAAGGAATGTGGGGTGTCTTGTATGGAGCTGAGGACTTTGAACTTCCTACCTGCCATAGTGGGAGTGGTCACTGGCTCTTCCAGCGGGGGCTGGTAGTGTGCATTTCTGCACAGTGCTTTGGTGGGAGGTGTGGGTGAAACCTGGGGCTGGGAAACTGGCCTGAAGCTTGCGTCTCTGGTGATTCATGATGATGTACAGAGATCCTGTTCTGATTCTGGAGCCAGGGAATGATCTCAAAGGTTAAGGGTGTGTTTCTCTGAACTTCGACACATTGAATCCCATCGTTCTTTTTTTTTCTTTTTTCCCCTAAGATTTTATTCATTATTTTCAGAGAGAGGGGAAGGGAGAGAGGCAGAGAGGGAAAAAGAATCAATGTATGGTTGCCTTTCACCTGCCTCCAGCCACGGACCTGGCTGGAGACCTGGCTTGCAACCTGGTAATGTGCCCTGGCTGGGAATCGAATCCCATCGTTCTTCACATGGAAATTGACTCCGGGCTGTCACTCCTGCCTAAACAACGATGTTGTTGATGCAGAAATTGGGGCTTATTAAAGAATATTAGCATTTTGTTTTTCTAAATCAAGTAAATGTAGTGTGTGTGCTTGAAGATAAACTGCAGTCTGTGTATAGAGGACATTTAAAGTGCATATATTTTTTACTGTTGTATATTTTGGTAATGACAATTGAAGGGTGTGTCCACTTTTAATCAATAACTTTTTTTTCTTTAAGATTTTATTTACTTACTTTTAGAGAGGGGGAAGGGAGGGAGAAAGCAAGGGAGAGAGACATCAGTCGGTTGCTTTTCACATATGCCCCAACTGGGGACCTGGCCCATGACCCAGGCATACACCCCAACCAGGAATTGAACTGTCAATCTTTTGCTTTTAGGATGACACTCAACCAACTGAGCCATGCTGGTCAGGGAAACTTTTCTTTTCTTTTAATTTTATTGTTGTTGTATTACATCCATCCCCTTTTTGCTCCCCTCTGGTCAGGGAAACTTTTAACCAATATCTGGTTTTGCTTACAGATTCCCACTGGAAATCCATTATATGAATCTTATTACAAGCAGGTAAGTTTCATTGGTCTCTGTTTGGCTGGAACTAGAGAGTGAGTGACCCAGAAAGCACAGGGCCTGTATTGAAGCCTGGTGCAGACTCTGGTTCCTTCTGTTCTCCGGATAATCAGCCCCAGTTAGTGTGGTGGGTGTTGCCTTACCTGTTGTTGCTCAGCTTCCTGAAGCTGCAGCTCGTTGTCCCTCCCCTATTGCAGGTAGATCCCGCATATACAGGGAGAGTTGGAGCCAGTGAAGCTGCACTTTTTCTGAAGAAGTCTGGGCTCTCAGACATTATCCTTGGGAAGGTAAGACAAGACTGAGGCTGATCTTTGTGGCCGCCCTTGGGGCTCCCTCAGCAAATGGAAGGCTGCCTTCTACAGACCCCTCTTCTTGGGGACAGGCCTCCTGGGGAATGGGCGGGCCACTGCCAACTTCTCAGGGCTATAATTGGTAGGTCCACATGCTCTGGTGGCAACTGCCACCTGCTGCTTCAGTAGTAATCGAGAGGCCTGAGCATTTTAAGGGTCTTGCCGGCTTATGGATTTGTGTCATCCTGGGAGCCGAGTATACCTGGGTGTTCATGGGGTTCTGCACAGGTCATTCATCTGCTCTGAGTTGGGGATTGTTCTGGACTTCCCCTCCCCTTTTTCTGGTGGCAGCAGTGGGATTGACCTCCCTTAAGGCCTACCTATAGTGGTGGTGGCTCCTGTTTTGTGAATAAATGGGCAGTGATTGGCACTCGCACTCATGAGAATGTTTGTGTTTCCACAGATATGGGACTTGGCTGACCCAGAAGGTAAAGGGTTCTTGGACAAACAGGTATATTCATACACATATGCTCAGAGAAAGTAGAGGGTCCATGCCAGATCCCTGGGCCAGTCATCTCTGTACTTCCTTCCTCTTTGTGCTGATGACTTGAGTCACTAGACAAAAATGCAGTTGTCAAATTTTTTAAATGGGAAGGTTTTCTTTCTCAGTAAAGACCTTTTCTTTCTCAGTAAGGACCTCTTGTTGAGCACTTGGAGCCATCTTTCATGGTTTGTGTATCTTTTCATATTTTATGTGCTTACAAGCGATTAAAATGTTTCAAAACATTTTATATTGAAATAATTTTAGATTCTTGTGGAAGTTGCAGAAATAGTTCAGAGTTCCCCTTGTCTCCTCCTTCAGCTTCCCCAGTGAGAGCAGCTGTGTCACGATCGCACTGTGTTCAGCGCCAAGGCTTCACGAAACCAGAGGCTGTCCTCAAAGCTGAGCAGCTTTACATGCACTTCTTTGTGTTTTTTTGGTGTGTGTAGTTCTGTGTCATTTTATCACTTGCATAGATTTACATAACCATCACCATAGTCAGGACATAGAGCCTGCCCCAGTGCTCCAGAGACTCCCTCCTGCTGCCCTTGGCAGTTGTGCCTTAGCTCCTGGCAGCTGCTGGTTCCTTCTTCATGACAGTTTTGTCACTTCAGGAATATTCTATAAATGGAAATTTATATTACTTACAGATGATTTTAAATGGTCATATTTTAATTAGTTCAGCTTGTCCCTAAACTACGTTTCATGGGATGTTGTACCTGGTTTCTCACAGTCCATGATCTGATCCATTGGGAAAGCACCGTTTACTATTCCTCCCTTTCTTGAAATTTACACTGTACATCTGCTGGTATAATGTTCTCAGGATCCTAATGGGAAAGAAACCTTTTACTTTTGCCTAATTGAGTTCCCCTTAACTTATGTCCCCTTTACTGAACATGCTACATGGGCATTCTGTGGACAGCAGCCTGAGGAAGACTAATCTGTTGTTTATCTCCTTGAAGACATTTTAACAATGTAATTATAGTTTGTTTGTTTAGATTTTATTATTTTTAGAGAGAGGGGAAAGGAGAGAGGAAGAGAGGGAGAGAGACATCAATGTATGGTTGCCTTTCACCTGCCTTCAGCTACAGATCTGGCTGGAGACCTGGCTTGCAACTTGGTTATGTGCCCTGGCTGGGAAATTGAACCAGTGACTTATGGGTTCACAGTATATTGTAGTTTTAAAACAGTCCATGGTCTTGGTCCAGTTGATCACTTTTTAAAAATATTAGGCGATGCTGTGTGAGTCCATTAAACATGTGATGTGACTGGTTCTGGTTTAGGAGGAGAGCAGGGAGGAGCCAAGGCTGCTCTTGGCCTTGTTTAGGTCCTTTGTCCCTGCATAGAAGTTCACCTTGCACCACCATGGGTGGAAGCAGGTGGGCAGGGCAAGGCCTGATCTGTGAGGCTAGCCAAAGGGATCATCGTGAATCCTGAATATAACTGTTCAGATAGCTGTGTCTATTTCAAACCATTTTTAAAGTCACATATGTGAACCATAATTAGTCTTATACACATTAAGCTTGTTACTTATATAGTCTAGCATTTCCTAAGTGTTGAGAGCTCATTATTTTGAAAATACATTTATTTGAAATTTTACAGCATTCAGAATGCAAATGGGCCAAGTTTGTTTTACCCTATGCATTTAAACATTGTTCTCAGGGTGCAACCAGTTCAACCTGACACTGTTAGTGACTTGGCACATACAGTCTGACTAAAGTGAACCAAAGTCCCTCTTCTCCGAAAGCCTGCTATTGCAGGCATCTCTTCTCTGCTGCCACCTCCAGCTGGGTGGGATTTACACCTCATCCTTTTTTGAATTTACAGGGTTTCTATGTTGCACTGAGACTAGTGGCCTGTGCACAGAGTGGCCACGAAGTTACCTTGAGCAATCTGAATTTAAACATGCCACCGCCTAAATTCGTAAGTGACAAAATTCTTCCAGTTCACCTTGTAATATCACCCATCTATTTGTCTATATCTCTGTTTTCTATCTCCCTTTTTGAAATTGAGATGAAATTCATATAACCTAAAATTAACCATTTCAAAATGAACAATTCCGTGACATTTAGTACATAAAGAATACTGTGCAACCATTACCTCTATCTAGTTCTAGAACAATTTCGTCACCCCAAAAGGAAACCCTCTACTCATTAAGTAATCACTCCCGATTGCCCAGCCCCTGGCAGCCTCTAATCTTCTGTTTCCGGATTGGCCCATTCTGGACATTTTATGGAATCATACATCTGGCTTCTTTCACTCAGCATAATATTTTCAAGGTTCTTCCACATTGTAGTGTGTGTTAGTTATTCATTCCTTTTCATGGCTGAAGATTGCATTGTTCGGCCCATCCATTTTGTTTAATCTGTTCATTTGCTTGTGGACATAAAAATACATATACAAGGATTTGTTTGCACACCAGTTTTCACTTTTTGCGGGGCATATCTGGGAGTGGAATTGCTGGGTCCTATGATCGTGTTTAACTTTTTGAGGTCTTCCCCCATTCATTTTTTTTTTTTTTAAATTTTTCTTATTTTGAGAGTACGTTTATTAAAGCTGGGGACAGTGAAGCAAGGAAGGGCTTAGAATGGAGGAAGCAATGAGAGAGAGAAAGGGGGCTGCTTTGGCTCTCTAGAAACGTTATGGGAAAGAAGTGAGCCAAGGCGGGGCTGCTGTCAGCCTACTGGAACATCAGAGAAAGGGGCCTTGGAGACAGGCTCAAGGGGTTAGCTGGGAGGAGCTGCCCCTGCCCACTGCTCCCCTGGGTGCAAGTCTCGTGGGGCCCCTTAGGGTGTAGGAGATGTGCATCTCAGAGTTAGGAGAGGCACAGCGTGCTCTCAGAAGGGAGAGCACACCAGTTCTTTCCTCTCCTCCCCCATTTTGAAAGCACTTTGAAATGTGTATCATTTCTATGAACACATCTTCCTCTAATTTGATTCTCTGCCAGCCACAGCAGAACGTTTCTCTTTCTTTCCCCAGCATGACACCAGCAGCCCTTTGATGGCCACGCCACCTTCTGCAGAAGCCCATTGGGCTGTGAGGGTAAGTGATAGGGGCGGCAGCCTGTGGCTATCCTTCACATGCAGTTGTTTTAGCCACTAACGATGTCAATTCAAACATTTTATACAACGATTATATCACCTTCTCTGTTTGACAATGAGTATGGCACAGAACTTGGACGAAATACTTTTTCAAATGAAAGTCTTTGGAACAGCTATGGCCTTTTACTGTAACTATATGTTGACTATGAAGGCAGTTAGCTAAGATTCAGGCATTGCATTCTGAAAATTTTGGAGTTTAAATCATGCATTTTTAGGTCATGTTCTGTGGTTTCTGCTGCTTAGGTTGGTTAATCAGAATAGAAGGAAATTGTGAGAACTTGCAAGGATGAGGACCTCCAGCATGTCTTTGCAACTCTTTCTATCATTTCCAATTAGTTTATGTCTCCTTCGTCAATGTTCTCGTTGCTATTTTTAAATTCTCACCCAAATATATGTATAGTTATTGATTTTTAGAGAGGAGAGAGAGAGAGAGAGAAACAAACTTTTTTTTTTTTTTTTTTACTTTAAAGCACTAACTTTATTGGCAGAAATGGTAAAACTACTCGAATGGGAAAACTTAAGTGAACCTTTTGCAAGGCAGTATGGCTGTGCTAGGCACGGTGACCAGGGGGTGTCACCCCATGGCTATCAGGAAGGCAGTCCAGGCTCAGTTCTTGATGTCGCCCAGGGTGAGCTTGTCAAAGAGTTCCTCTGCCAGGCCAGATTCCGGGGCTCCCATCCTGTGCAGGTTGGTGATGTGGTCTCCCAACTCCTTGATGAACAACACCTGTTCGTGCAGGTAGTGATCCTTCAGGAAGTTACACACATGGGCATCATTCTTCTCGGTGGCCAGGTGGTGCAGGTCCAGCAGACTCTGGTTCACTCTTTGCTAGTTGCAAGGGCTGCTCCATGGCCCTCAGGCCGCTCTCCCAGTTCTCTTCCTGAGGCCTCATGATGTTGCGCAGGCGGATATTGCCACTGCGCTGGTTCTGCAGCCACAACAGCTTCTCGGCATGCTCCCTCTCCTTGTTCGACTGGCGAAGGAAAAACAGGCTGAAGTGCTTCAAGGCCACATCATCATGGTTGAAGTAGAAAGCCATGGACATGTAGATGTAGGAGGAGTGGAGCTCCAGGTTGATCTGGTTGTTGACGGCGGCTTCACACTTGAGGTGGCGCACATAAGATGGAGTCTCCATGACCGGTAGCACGGATGCGTGGTGGAGGCACCAAAGCAGGCGTGGAAGCAGGAGCTGGAATTGTGGGGTGAGCCCTGGCGCATCTCTGGGGTGAGTCAGCAGCACCACAGAGGCAGTTCGGTACGCCAGTGTTCGCCAGCCAGGCTGGCGGTCAGCTACACGATGAAATCGGAAAATGGCAATGCCGAGAAACACATTTATGTGAGAGAGAAACACCACCATCGTTTGCCTCCCATACACACCCCAATCTGGGATTGAATCCGCAGCCTTCTGGTGTATGGGACACTACAACCAACTGAACCTCCTGGCCACGTTTCTTGTTGCTTTTTCAAAAGCTTCTCTCAGCACATAAAGAGATGTTATGCTTCTTTTGAAGAAAGAAATGTTCTAGCTGGAAAACTGTGTTACTGCTTCAGTAAAAAAAAATAAAGTGGCATCTTCTAGCAAGTGCAGAATTACTTTTAAATGAAATGCACATGAGGATGCAGAGATATCCCCCAGATGATGAGACCTCCTCACTCCCAGTCACTCTAAGAGGATTGTCACATTTCCTCACTTTTATTTGGCTTGAATACTGACATTAACAACATTCTTGCTATACAATATAGACCAACCCCCTCCCTCCCAAGTGCTCCTTTCCTGTTTTTATGAGGCTGGTCTTGTTTTTTCCTTGGAAAGGTTTGGATAGAGGGAGGTCCGTGCAGGGACGGGGCAAGAGGATGCCCCATTTAACCAAAGAGCTGCAAAATTGCCTCTATGAGCCATTGAGCAGTTTGCTGGTGGCAATCACAGTAGTAAAGGACTTTTTCTTTGTCTGTTGTCCAGTTGCTTGGTGCCTACTTTGCAAAAGGGTTATTTTGTCATGAAGAAATAGCGCCCAAGAGATCTTACTCCTTGAACATTTCCAGACCCTTCCTGGTGGGGGCCATGTGGAGCCCTCAAGAGGAGGGCTGGCAGCTGAGGAGCCTGCTAGGCCTTGCAGAGGGCAGGGATGGGGCTGGGATGACATAGACAGTTTTTAAGAGGGATTCCATTCAGAGAAACAATGACAAACAAACGTGAAGTGCCATGTGTTCTTTCCTGTTGTGAAAGTTTCTGGGTTTCTTGAGGCACTGAGTCAGCAGGCCTGACAGATCAGCAGAGAGGCCCAGATGCTCAAGGCAGACATAGGGTGCTTGGCTTCTTGCCACTCACAGCGACCAATCTGTGCAGTGTCTGGTGTTCTTCCTTCTCTTCTTTTTCTTTAAATTGAGGTAAAATACACATAACATAAATTACACCATCTTAATGAGTTTTAAGCCTATATACAGTTCAGTTGTGTTAGGTACATTCACATGTACTTGATACCATCCCTCTTTAGAACTGGTTCATCTTCTCAAACACAAACTGTCCCCACGAAACACTAATTCCCCACCCTTCTACTGTCCGTCCTTATGAGTCTGACAACTCTAGGTGCCTCATGTAAGTGGAATTACACAGTTCTTGTCCTTGGTGTCTGGCTTATTTTACTCAGTATAATGTCCTCCAGGCTCGCTCATGCTGTACCATGGGTCAGACTTTCCTCTTCTTAAGCCGTGAATGATGCTCCATTATATGGACCATATTTTGCGGCTTCTTTGAATGAACACTTGTTGGGGGTGTTTTCCTAGGGGCCCCAGTGGCTTCAACTTCTGGGCAGAGTGGATAATGAGAGGTCTACTGTCCCCTAGTTCCAGTTGCCACAGGCTCTTATTTCTGCAGGAGGCAAATTGGAGTCCCCTGCCCAGACCTTCCTCACCAACAGGTCCCTTTACATGCTGTCCTCGTGTCATATTTCACCATAGCAGTAGCCACTGCTTGGCTCAGACCTTCACTTTATTAACTAGGAACCTTTATTATTTTCTCTAAAAAATGTTTTTTGCCCTGGCTGGTAACACAGTGGATAAGGCGCTGGTCTGCGAACCCAAAGGTTGCTGGTTCGATTCCCCAGCCAGGGCACATAACCAGGTTGCAAGCCTGATCTCCAGCCAGGTCCATGGCTGGAGGCAGGTGAAAGGCAACCATACATTGATGTTTCTTTCCCTCTCTGCCTCTCTCCCTTCCTCTCTCTCTGGAAATAATAAATTTAAAAAAAAAATGTTTTTTACTGATTATGCTGTTACATTTGTCCTAATTTCTTTTCCCTTTGTTTCTCTCTGCCCAGCACCTCCCTCCTTCCAGCAATCCCCCCGCACCTCTTAGTTCATGTCTGTGGGTCATGCATGTGAGTTCTTTGGCTTTACCTTTTCTGGTACTATTCTTAACATTTCCCTGTCTATTCTGCACCCACTAACTGTGCTTCTAAATCCCTGCATCTTTCCCTGTTTCTTCCCCTTCCCCCTCCCAGCTAATATCCCTTCAAATGTTCCCTATATCTTTAATTCTGTTCCCTCCCTGATTGTCTGCTTAGTTTTTGTTTTTATTTTTTAGATCTGTTGTTGATAGTTGTGAGTTTGTTATCTTTTTAATGTTCATAATTTTTATCTTTTTCTGAAGTAATTCCCTTTAACATTTTTTTAATAATGGCTTGGTGATGAAGAACTCCTTTAGCTTTATCTTGTTTGGGACAAACTTTATCTGCCCTTCCGTTCTGAATGATAGCTTTGCTGGATAAAGTAATCCTAGTTGTAGATCTTTGCTTTTCATCACTTTGAATACTTCTTGCCAGTCTCTTCTTGCCTGCAAAGTTTCTTTTGAGAAATCAGCTGACAGTCTTAAAGGAACCCCTTTGTAGATACCTCTTTTTTCTCTTGCTGCTTTTAAGATTCTCTATCTTTAATCTTTGGCATTTTAACTGTAATGTATCTTGGTGTGGTCTTCCCTTGGTCTAGCTTGTTTGGGACTCTCTGTGTTTCCTAGGCTTGTATGTCTATTTCATTCACCAAATTAGGGAAGTTTTCCTTGATCATTTTTTTCACATAAGTTTTCAATTTCTTGCTATTCCTCTTCTCCTTCTGGCACCCTTACGCTTTGGATATTGACATGTTTAAAGTTGTCCCAGGAGAGGGGAGGCAGAGGCAAGAAAGGGGAGCAGCTTAGACAAGAACCTAGTATAAAGGAACCATGGACATGGACAACAGGTGGGATTGACTTTGTGGGGAATGGGTGGGTGGGGAGGGAGACAGAGGGGAGCAAAAAGGGGATGGATGTAATACAACAACAATAAAATAAAAAAATAAAGTTGTCCCAGAGGTTCCTATGCCTCTCCTTATTTTTTCAATTCTTATTTCCCCATTCTGTACTGATTGATTGTTTATTTCTTCCTTATGTCCCAAATTGTTGATTTGAACCCCAGTTTCCTTCCCTTCTCCCTTGGTTTTGTGTGGATTTTTCTTCATTTTACATAGTATAGCCTTCACTTCTTCTTTTCTGCATTTGTTGTATTTAATTAAGCATGCCTGTCAAGTGTCAAGTCTGTGAGCATCTTAATCACCAGCATTTTGAACTCTGCATCTGTTAGGTTGGCTGTCTCCTTATCTATTAGGTTAAATGTCTCTTCATCACTCAGGTTAAATATCTCTTCATTACTCAATTCTCCCACCGGCACCTTCATCTGCTGCCCCATTTGGGCCATACTTCTCTGTCTCCTCAGCTTGACAGCTTTCTGTGTTTGCCTCTGTGTCTTAGGTAGTTCTGTTGCATTTGTTATGTTGTAAGGGGTGGAGCCTTAGGAACTCTTCAGTGCGGGAAGACCCGTTTCACCGCGTTGTGGTGCTATGTGTGGGGGAGGGGTCTGAGGGAACTATGCTACTTGCTCGTTGAGACCAGCAGCTTCTTCCTCAGCCCCAATCCCCACTGCTTTTCACAATCAAAAGCAATATGGCTCTGTTTTTCTCAACTCTGGGACCATGGGCTGCGTGGCCTGCCTCCAGGATTGTTTCCCAGGTTTAAATGTATGACTGTGCTTTTCGCTGTGGACTCAGCTCCGGTGCCGCTGCTCTCCTCCCCGGCTCTGCCCCTCCTACCTGTCAGGTTCAGTGTTTTTTTATCTCTTCATTTGTTGCACTTTCATGTAGTTCCATTTTCTGAAATTTCTGCTTCATCTTTATTTAGTTTTGAGGTAGATGTAAATTTCTTCTAGTTGTGAGGGAGACGTACATGTCTATGTATACCTCTATCTTAGCTGCAACTCCTATTATTTATCCTTTTATTGTTAAATGCAGGGGACTTTCTAGTTTAAATCTTATTTGGATAATTAGTTACTTAAGTCTTTGGCTTACTTTTATATTTGGCTATTTAGTTCCGTTGTGTAGCTTGATATCCAGGTTTAGTTCTCTTTTTTTAAAAAAAGATTTTATTTATTATTTTTAGAGAGAAGGGAAGAGAGAGAGAGAGAGAGCGAGAGAGAGAGAGAGAGAGCCATCAATGTATGGTTGCCTTTCACCTGCCCCCAGCTACGGACCTGGCTGGAGACCTGACTTGCAACCTGGTTATGTGCCCTGACTGGGAATTGAACCAGTGACCTTTGGGTTCGCAGGCTGGTGCCGTATGCACTGTGCCACCAGCCAGGGCTATAGTTCTTTGTCTTAAGGAAGTAAAACCCATGCATGCTGTTGTCCCAGGACATAGGTGAAGTGACCTTGGTCTCCCAGGTAGCTCCTGGGGTCAGATCTGCTCTCTCCAGTTGATCTTGACTGCTCGATCCGTGAGTGCCAGAGAACGGTTTCCTTCAGGGTGTAAGTTTATTCTGGAGCTGCTATAAGACTACCCTGTGCATTTGGATGAGGCCAGGGGTGGGCCCCCACCCATTTTTACTGACTTTCCAGCTTGTTTTGGACTTTCCCACAGACCCACTTTTTTACTCACTCAAGCTATTTCTTTCCAACTAGGTGGAAGAAAAGGCAAAATTTGATGGAATTTTTGAAAGTCTCTTACCCATAAATGGCTTGCTCTCAGGAGACAAAGTCAAGCCAGTCCTCATGAACTCAAAGCTGCCTCTTGACATCCTGGGCAGGGTAAGTGGTTCTCTTACCTCATGGAAGGCCACTGAATTCTGCTGGCTCCATGTTTGCTCCCCATAGACACTCTAGGTTTGACATGTGGCTCCATCACAGGCCTGTGTAGGAGCCCGTGTGGATGGAGCACTTGCTGCAGCCAGGCTGGTTCGGGGTCTCATGGCTGTGGCTTACATCTTCCCAGCTTGTGGAAAGGTGCTGTTATGGCCCATTGCGCATGTGGGAAGGCAGCCTTAGACTCTCTGTCTAGGACCCAGGTACTGGCAGATCTGGAACTTGAACCTAGACCTGAAATTTCCCCCTCTCAATTGTGTTTCCAGGGAGAGGTGTGGAAGTGTATATCTGTGTCTTATTTCTTTTCTCTTTTTAATTACTATTTTTCCCCCTTCAGGTAAAGGTAATTTTTAATTCTACAAGATTAGGAAAAAATTTAAGCATTCCCTTTAAAAAAAAAAACAAAAAAACATGAAACACCTCAGTTTCGTTCCAAGTGAACATGCAAGTTATTTTAGATATAATTTTCTAGCCCAGATTGTTTTCCCTCTCCTGAGGTTTGTGTTATGGCCCTGGTATTTATTATTTGAACAAAGTTCCACGTAGCTGCCTCTACTGAGTTTCCTGCTCTCAACTCAGAGGGGACGGTGGTTTTGTCTGTCTGGATGGGACTGCTGTGACTCGGCAGGCGCAGGCCCAGAGTAGAAGGGCCAAGTATGATCCCTGCTGCTTCAGGCCCTTGCAGGTGCTACCTCTAGACTAGGCCTTTGCTGAGTGCTGGGGTGAGGAGGATGAAATTAGATACAGTCCAGGAGGTCAAATAAATAAATGGTGGTTAAGATCCTTATATTTATTTGTTGATGGCTTAGTATGTGCTAGGCCCTTTTCTACTTTGCTAGAATGAAATCATTGAGTACTTGCAGCTACCTCTTTTGGATGGTGTGACCCCTGTTTTCCAGATGAGAAAATGGGGGCTGTCAGAGTGGCCAGTAAACCATCAAGGGTTGCCTATAGAAGGGAATGAGGTCCTGGGTGGTCCTCAGAGCTGCTATTCTTCTCTAGTGTCCCCCACCCCCCACTGCCTTTCTGATAATTATAGTCATGCCCAGTGAGAACAGGAGCAGAGGAAGGTGCCTGACAACTGAGCAGTGGGTACAGAGGGGTGGTGAAGAGATAGGTGGCAGACTATAGGTTGAGAATGCCAGACATGTGACAGCATAATCAGAGGCAGTCTGGCTTGCTGGGTAGGACAATTCTGCTCCCAGGGGATGTTGAGCAATGTCTGAAGATAGTTTTGGTTGTCCTACCTGGGTTGAATGCTGTGTGTAGAGGCCGGAGATGCTGCATGACACCCCACAGTGCCTAGGATGCCCCATGAAGATTGATCTGGTCCCATGTCAGTGGGGAAACCCTGGGCATGGGGACGACTGTGGAGTCAGGAAGGCCCATTCTCATCCTAGTTTTCCCTCACATATACTGTATCTTTGGGAAAGTTAGTCTTTTGGTGCCCCTGCTTCCTAAATTTGAAAAGGCATAAAGCACTCAGCTCAGTACTTAACATTTTATTTTTTATTATTTTAATTTTTTTACTAACGTTTGGCAATTCCACCAAGTCATCAGCACTAGTCATAATGAAGCTTTAAAGTTAGCTCATGTCTTATGAGAATAGTTTCATTATTAAGTTTCTTTTTTTTAAAAAAAGATTTTGTTTATTATTTTTAGGAAGAAGGGCAGGGAGGGAGGAAGAAAGGGAGAGAAACATCAATGTATGGTTGCCTTTCACCTGCCTCCAGCTACGGACCTGGCTGGGTACTTGGCTTGCAATCTGGTTATGTGCCCTGGCTGGGAATCCAACCAGCGACCTTTGGGTTCACAGGCCGGTGCCTTATCCACTGAGCCACAGGTTTCTTTTTTTAAGATTTTATTTATTTATTTTTAGAGACAGGGGAAGGGTGGGAGAAAGAGAGGGAGAGAAACATCTATGTGTAATTGCCTCTTGCACATCCCCAGCCAGGAACCTGGAGACCTTTCCCACAACCCAGGCATGTGCCCTGACTGGGAATTGAACTGGCAACCTTTTAGTTCACAGGCTGGTGCTCAGTACACTGAGCTATGCCAGCCAGGACTCATAGCCATTTTCATGGATTTAAATGATTTCATTGTCTCTAAGGCCCGTAACATGGCTTTTCTATTGCCAGCTTTCCTGAACACCTTTAAAATGTCATTCATATGTTTAAAGGGATTGTTAATACTTTGGGGTCCCTAGAGGTCAAGGTGGAGTCACAGGAGGCTAGGCTGTGTCGCAGGACCTGTTAAGGGTACTAGGGGCTCCGTGTGCCAGGCCGAAGAGCTGTCTGTAGGGCATAGTATGGTCAGAGTTTATTCTAGAGCAGACCCTGTGGTAACCCTCGGGGGTAGGACTAGAGGCAGGGAGGTTAGCTGAAGGCTAGGTAGGTGGAGAGGAGGATCCATATGTGAGAAACATCTCTGGCTGAAGTCCCTAATAATTGATGGTGGTGGGGAAGGCTACCCGCATGTGAAGCATCTCAGATCACCCCAGGGTATTCACTTAGCTGCGGACACTGGTGCTGTGCCCAGTATTGTACAAGTCAGGTAGTCCTGCTAGTCTAGAGGAGCTGACTTGGGTTAGGAAAATGGTGCCTCAATTGTGCTTTATAAAATCTGGCACTTGGTCTTTTTCTAAGAATGCATACCTGTCTGCCCGGTCTTCAGGTGCTAGGTGGGCCTAGCACATTCCATGACACCTGACTCATCATCTCTTGATGGGAGAGGAGATGAGACACTGTAGACCTGCTTAACCGGATGCTCATGACCCTGTGCATTGGTAATGGGGTGGGGGCTGGTTTGTGTGTGGGGGGGTGTCTTATGTTCAGAGCAATACCTGTGCCAAAACCACACTATCTTTTCTAAGATTTCTTTGTAAGGTGATAGAGGAAAAAATTAGGATGTGATTATAATCTATCATTTGTTAGAGAAAATCAACATGATATGATGGAATGGTTCTTGGCACTGATAATACTTCACTGGATGATGGGTTTTCAGGGAACCTGTAGACTGGTTCTTATTGTTTGCATTTAACTCCAGCATGCACTCAGAATCTGAGTTCTCATGGACTCCCTGGTTGCCTAACAGTCCTTCCTCCCTAGTAAGCTTTGGTCCCTCCCCCAGTAAGCTTTGCTCCTCTTTCCCTTGCAGGTGTGGGACCTCAGTGACATTGACAAGGATGGACACCTGGACAGAGATGAGTTTGCTGTGGTAGGCCCCCCCTGTGGCTCTCTTTCCATGTCGTGTTGTGCCTTTCTTGGGCTGGGGTGGGGGAGGATTCTAGACTCATTTTTTCCTTTGTTTAATTTTTAAGTTTTTATTTGACATAATTTAGTTTTAAAAAAAGTTACAGTAATACAGAGACTTCTGAGTACTCTTCACTCAGATTCCCCAGTGTTACTATTTTATCATGTTTATTTATTTTTCCTCCCTTTCTCTCTCTCTCTCTCTCTCCCTCTTTTTAAAAAGATTTTATTTATTTTTAGAGAAAGGGAAGGAAGGGAGAAAGAGAGGGAGAGAAACATCAATGTGTGGTTGCCTTTTGTGCTCTCCCAACTGGGGACCTTGCCTGCAACCCAGCCATGTGCCCTGACTAGGAATCAAACCAGTGACCCTTTGGTTCCCAGGCTGGCACTTAGTCCACTGAGCTGCACCAGCCAGGGCTCCCTCTCTCTCTTTATTAGTGTATGTGTTTGTGTGTACACATCCATGAATTTTTTAAACCATTTTGTGGTAAATTGCAAATGAAATGCATTTAAACCCAAAATACTTCAGTGTCTGTTTTCTATAATCAGGGAATTCTTTTATATAACCACTTTCCATTTCAAAATCAGGAAATAAACTTTAACATTACTTAGTTCATTATAGTATCTATTATTATAGGTTATACCTTATGTATTACTGTATAATTATATCATCTTATCTAACATAAGTATATTCAGATTTTGCCATATATCCCCAAAATGTCCTTTGTAGTGAAAGAGACTCCAGCTTGGTATGTTATATTCTGTGGCCCTCTCTCTGTTGTGTTGGACACTTGAAGGGTGCAGTTCCTAGTGTCCCTCACTGTGGGCTTATCTGCTGTTGCCTCTGATGATCCAGGCCATGCACTTTAATGGGGCAGGACCGCACTAAGGTGATTGATGTACGTTCTCCTGGAGCATCCATAAGACATGTGATGTCCTATGGCATGTCAGTACAATGGTGTCAATTCTTGATTGAGGGCAGGGTAGAGACTGGGGTTTCTCCCTGCAGTTACTCTTTTTCTTTGTGCCCAGTCTCTTGTGAGAGGCACCTGCAAACTAAACACCCTAATACTCCTCTGAATCTCAACTGCTAGTTCTCCCATCCTTCCCGGAGTTTTTGCCTGCATCAGTTAGGATTCTGGAGGTTGCAAGTGGTAACCTTGTAATAACATCTCTATCATTACTTGCACATTTTTTATCTGGCGTCCTCCTCAGGAATTTGTATCAGAGTGGACTAATGGATGTGTCCTTCACTCCACAGTTTACAATCCTTTACTGGCATGGTTTATTTTGCCCAATGGGAGGTCCTTCTACTTGGCTTCTTTGTCTTTTGGTTACATCCCATCATTTTCTGACCAGTTGCATAACATAATAGATACTCCTGGCTCCTCTGTATCAGTTCTTCTTCTAGGAAGCCCCAGTCCTTGTAATGGAGAATGATGTTAGAAACCAGGATCTGGGCACTGGGCTTCTCAGTGCCCCTGTCCCTGTTCCCCAGTCCTCTTAGCAGATAGCTGGAAAGTAGGTATGCATGTAGACATGCCCACCAGGTGCCCCCAGCATACCAACATCTGCTTCATGTTTTTTAAAAGATTTTATTTATTATTTTTAGAAAGAGGGGAAGGGAGTTAGACATCAGTGCATGGCTGCCTTTCACCTGCCATCAGCTATAGACCTGGCTGGATACCTGGCTTGCAACCTGGTTATGTGCCCTGGCTGGGAATCAAACCAGAGACCTTTGGGTTCACAGGCCGACACCTTATCCGCTATGCCACCAGCCAGGGCTCTGCTCCATGTTTGCTTCCATCCATGCTTAAGCTGAGACACTCCCACCCTCTTCTTTTAGTGATAGCAGTGGAGCTGTGTATAGATAGATAGGGCTCTCTTGTCCGATGGGCCACTTTCCACACCCCTGAGCAACCTCCCACCTCTTTAGCTGCCCGGTGGACTGGGCTGACCTCTTGAGCCTGCCCTCTTCATCCTGTGCATCTGTCATTCTGGCCCTCCTCTTCTTCCCCTCCTCTTCTTCCCCTCCTCTTCTTCCCCTCTTCCTTCTGCCTTAACGCCGTGTTGGACCTTTCCCTCCCGTTCATGGGATTTATTCGCTTACCTCATTCCACTGTACCTCAATGGAATAAAGTAGTCCCTTGTAGTTAAGAGCAAGGCTTTAATGAACAGTAATTAAGTTCAACACCCCCTCGCAAAAACAAACAAATAAATAAATAAAAATTGTGAATTATCTGAGAATACCCAACCTTATCCCAAAGATGCGTCTTCTGTTCTAGAAATGTTAAACGTTTTTAAAATTTGATTTTTTATAACATTACATAAAATGAAGCTGTCTTTACTATGCTCTGTGTTAAACTTTTGAGATTTTTAAGCTTCTAGGTTAAGCCCTGGCTGGTAGCACAGTGGTTAAGGCGCCGGCATGCGAATCCAAAGGTCGCAGGTTCGATTCCCCAGCCAGGGCACATAACCAGGTTGCAAACCAGGTCTCCAGTCAGGTCTGTGGCTGGAGGCAGGTGAAAGGCAACCATACATTGATGTCTGTCTCCTCTCTTCCTCTCTCCCTTCCCCTCTTTCTAAAAATAATGAAATAAAATCTTTTTTTTTTTTTTCAATTTTATTGTTGTTGTATTACATTCATCCCCTTCCTGCTCCCCTCTGTCCCCCTCCCCACCCACCCATTCCCCCCAAAGTCAATCCCACCTGTTGTCCATGTCCATGGTTCCTTTATACTAGGTTCTTGTCTAAGCTGCTCCCCTTTCTTGCCTCTGCCTCCCCCCTCCCCCCAACCCCTTTCCCCCTGACCACTGATGAAATAAAATCTTTTAAAAAAAAAAATAAATAAACTTCAATTAGCCCTGGCTGGTAGCACAAGGGATAAGGTGCCGGCCTGCGAACCCGAAGGTTGCTGGTTTGATTCCCCAGCCAGGGCACACAACCAGGTCGTAAGCCACGTCTCCAGCCAGGTCCGTGGCTAGAGGCAGGTGAAAGGTAACCATACGTTGATGTTTCTCTCCCTTTCTGCCTCTCTTCCTTCCTATCTCTCTGGAAATAATAAATAAACTCTTTAAAAAAAAAAAACAACAACAACTTCACAATTAAAAATAAATTAACTTCTAGGTTAAATTAAACCAATTTACAAGGGAATTTAAGATTTTGCTTAAATTCCCCTCATAATCCCTTACACCCAACTCAGTTGTGTTTCCTCCCCACATGTCATCTCTGTTCTGCCTTTTCAGTTTGATCATTTTCCTCAGGAATGGGATGATTGGCCCAGAGTGAACCTGGAATGTGCCTCTCTCTTCTCAGATTCATGAGCCCTGAATTTCCCTTTTTGTTTTGTTTTTACCATTTCTCATCAGTCTGCTAAGATTTATATTCTTTTATAAATGGTCTTAGAATTGTATAATTTTTGTTTCTTTTCTTCATTAGCTGGGTATAACGTTTTGTAGTTTTTTAGTGACCTACCTGTGTTAAGGATCTGTTCTCTATGCAAATAGCAAAGAGTATTTTAAAGTAAGGAGGGTTGTAATTGTGGTTTGGTTTTGTTATTCTTGTTTTAGACAGTTTCCTTTCCATACCTGCCTCAAACAGAAGAGCCTGCCTCAAACAGAAGAGCCACCTGTCCTTTTCTGTAGTTCCCCCTGTCTCCAGAATATCTTGAAGTACACACAATTCTTATGGTGTGTCTTTAAACTTGCACGTTCCAGCAGTCTGGAAACTGTTATCCATGGAGCTGGTGGCCCGCCTGTGTAGTGAAGGGGCATGTGTGGAGTCTGGCATGATCATTTTCCTTTTGTACTATCTCACATGATTAAACAAATGTCTTGAAAATTTTTGCATTGGAAGTATAGCTAATTAGAAGAGGTTAATTTTTACTGTTTACCTTAGAAGCAACCTTTAAAAGAATAGTCTTTGTCCTGTCACTGCAACCCTGATAGAGCTGTCTTCTGTCTGACCTTGGCCTAGCCACCTGAATGTGATTCTCTTTTGTGTTTACAGGCTATGCACTTGGTATACCGAGCCCTTGAGAAGGAGCCCGTGCCCTCCATTTTGCCCCCATCCCTCATCCCACTCTCCAAGAGAAAGAAGACAGTGTTCCCAGGTGCTGTGCCAGTCCTGCCTGCCAGCCCCCCGCCTAAAGACAGCCTCCGCTCCACGCCTTCCCATGGCAGTGTCAGCAGCCTGAACAGCACAGGAAGCTTGTCTCCCAAGCACAGTATCAAGCAAACACAGGTATGGTGCCCTCTGTGTGTGTGTTCACTTCTCCACACAGCCATTTTCATGTGTAGAGCTCCAGCAAGACGTTTCTTGGGAACAAGTACTTTGTGACTCCCCCCAAAAGGCAACACTTCTGATTAAATTTAAAATATTTGTGGTAGCTATTTTAGTCCGTTTGGGCTGCTGTGACAGAATACCTTAGACTAGGTGGTTTATAAACAACAAATATTTATATCCCATAGTTTTGGAGGATAGGAGTTCAAGATCAAGGCATGGGCTGAATGGGCAAGTGGTGAAGGCTTTCTGGTTCATAGGCAGCCTTCTTCTCTGTATTCTCATGTGGTGGAAAGGGTGGGGTAGCTCCCTGGGGTCCCTTCTATCAGGGTACCAATCCCATTTATGAGGGCTCCACCCTCATGACCTAATTACCTTCCAAAGGCCCCACCTTCTAACACTATCACATTGGTGGTTAGAACTTCAACATACGAGTTTGGGGGATACAAACATTCAGACCAGAGCAGCAGGGATTCAGAGTTAACTTTCTCGTTTACTTGCACATGAATACCACCCTTCCTCAGACACACACAGCAAGTTCTACCTCTAGGCAGGCCCTGTCCTCATATTTCTGCCCCTCCTGCTTCAGGCAGTTTCTCTGCTGGGAGGGGTGTCCCCACATTGCACTTTGGCACCTTGCTTAGTGGGCCCTTCACTCATGGGGGCACCTCATCAGAGAGCCTGGCATGACCACACCATTACCCAGCAATCCCCAGGTCCTGCCCATTCAGTCGTTCTCCTTCTTCCCCCCATTCTACTAGATTCCTACACCTTGTCTGTTTTGTAGTGAGTTATGTATGGTCTGTTCACACACATACCTTGTAGCTTTATGAGAGCAGAATTAGGTCTTTGTTATCAACTTCACCGTCAAGAACAGTGTTAAACTTTGATGCTCAGTGAATATACGTTGAATGATTAGGTCAGTGAAAGGGTTCATGGGAAGACATTTAGGAGTTCATACTTGCCACACATGTGGTAACATCTTATATATCAAAAAAACTTTTCTGTCCTGGTAAGTGTGACATATTTATAAAAGTATACCTTTGAGATTGTCTAAAACATGCAAGAAATGAACATGAGTTAACATCTGTAATCATGTATTGCCTTCCACCCCATTTTTTGGTTTCAAAGGCAAAGCAATGAATGTGACAAGAAGGCCAGCCAGCACCAATGTGCAACTTTAGAATATGATGAAAATGGGAAGTGCATAATCAGTTATTTTTCTTGTTCATTACATATTTTTAAAGTTAAACTTCTGACTCAGGAAGCTCATTTTCAAAGAATTGATAGAATGCAGCATTATACCCTAGAGTAAAAGAATGGAGATCAGAGATGGTCAGGTGGCTTGGACACAGGCTAACATTGCTCCTGGAAATGCCCTGGCCAGGGGGATGGTATGGCCCACAGCTGTTAACCTCTGGTTGATGAGTTTTACATGGCTGTCTTCTGAGAAGCCCAGTGTCTAGATGGCCCTGCCAGGTACCTTCAGCAGCTCTCCAACCATGCCTGGAATTTTCCAGAGGTCCTGGCGATGAGGGGTGCCACAGTGACTGTGGAATAGGCCCCTGACCTTATGGGAAGACAGGTAAATGGTAAGGAAATCAATAAACTAAGGACCAGGACAGCTTGGCCTGGAAATTTCCAGATGGATAGTGGGGCATGTTCCTTCAGATGGGGCCAGCTGGATGGTCGCTGAAGGAGTGATGTCTGAGTTAAAATCTGTGTGACAAGAAGCAACCATCAGAAGACTAATGTGTGCCAGGGTTCTGAAGTGGGAGAACTTGGTGTGTTCTAGAAACAGGAAGAAGGCCAGGGCAGAGTGAACAAGGGGACAGTAGGGTGGGGACAGAGAGAGGAAGTCAGGCTGGTCACTTATATTGTTTTCCAAGATAACCTAGTATCTCCTTGAGCTTGCAGGATTCTTTCTGAGAGTTCTTATTAAGTACTGTAGGGTAGGTTAGTGGTTATCCGTTTTCCTGACAAGGAACAAGTGGGGCTGAAGTTGCTGACAGGCACAGGTCAGCCAGCCTCATAACTCCCTTCCTGAGCATCTGGTGGCTCTCCCTAGATACCAGGAGTGTGCTTCCTAGGCGCAGGCTTCCAGCCCCTCACCTCCATCTCAGTCAGCTAGACTGATTTTACCAGTGGCAGCAATTAGGGTCAGAGGTGGGTGTTGGGTTGTATGTCCTTTTCAGGAATAGGGTCAACAGGCAAAATCACAGATATGAGCATCTGGTGAGTGCACAGGGACCATACTCACCCCCCTGCCCCCCGCTTCCCTCGTCTCCAAGTCAGCAATGCCCTGTCAGGGGCTCCTGCAAGGACCAGCTAGTCCTGTCTTCATGGCCAGGTGTGGTAGGAAGCATTTACAGCCACCATTCACTGGGGGTCTAGTGGCCACTACACTGGCCTAAACCCAGCTCTAGGGGAATTCCATCCGGTGTGGATTTGTGGCCAAACAGGCATCAGGGTTTTGCTGTTGACACACCCCAATATCCAAGTAATCAGGCAGTAGGGTCATTCTGCTTGTGCAGCAAATGTCAAGACTCTTGTCCCAAGCGGAAACCATCCTCCCATTTAGTTTTGCCTGCTTGGCCCGCTCTTAACGTCTTCCTTGGGTTTTGCAGTCTAAGATTTAGCTTGCTTCAGCCGTTTGACTTAAGAGAGCAAGTGTCCTCTTCATTACAGCTCCTGTATGTGCATCCCCTCTGACCCTGTTCCATAGCAGATGGGAAGCAGCGTGCAAAAGTCACATATGTGACAAATAAAATGTAGGTCTGTCTCACTGCCTAAAGTTTTACTGCCAGAGCCCTTACTTTTTGACTTTGGTCCATAGATTTTAGTAAGTTTTCCGATCCTTTCTTTGCTGTACTAAGTTATTCTGCTTCATATCCAAAACCCCAAACAGAAACAATTTGGATGAGGTAGTGCCCTGATCCAGCCTCACTTTCTGGATTTTTGGTGCTCACATCAGGATTATGCTAGATTGGGGTAACAAGGGAGACTTATTTATGAAAAACAGATAAGGAGAAACTTCTAGAAAAGGGCAGAGGTGCTGTGGAACTTGGTGCCATGAGAATGCCCGTGTTCAGAGGTAACATGTGACAGAATTAGCAATCTTAGGGACCTATCTCCAAGTGTCCAAGGGGCCTTGAAGACCCTGGATTAGAAGGTGTATAAGCCCTAGTAGACCTTTGGTGGCGCTTGCCTTGCTTAAGTAAACTTGAACAGGTGGTATGAGAGGCCAGGCTTCACATATGCCAAGGTTGCCTTGCTTCTGTCCGCCAGATCAGCACCCTTCCTCAAGAGCACTGGGCAAGTTTGTCAGAGGTTCCCATCAGTGCTGTGTACCGGGGGACTACTGTATCATCTAGAGTCAGGGCAGGGGCAAAGGATGGAGTACAGAATTCTGGCACCTTTGGCATCGTGACACCTCTGCCAGCTGCAGAGAAGTGTTTGCAGACAGAAGATTGGCAGACTAGGAAGACAGATGTGAGAGCTGGGCCAGTTCTCAGGAGACAGGCCTTCCAAATTAGGTGGTCGGGAGCATCTTGCCCAACATACTTGAAGCCCCTTCTGGAAGACCACGGGCGTGTTCTTGGCAGCAGGGATGGTGGATGGACCTGATGGGTCTTTACCTCCTTCTTAGCCTAAGGAGAGCAGGATGCTGTGATTGGCGTGCAAAGAGTTGCAGGCTGGCCACTGGGCAAGATTGAGTTGATACTAACCTCTCAGCCTGAGTTTCCCCTCTTACAGAAGAGAGATCCTGTCTGCCCTCTAGGTTCATGGAGTCCTGAGGAGGTTTTTCTGCTAAAATGCATGAGGAAGCACTTTATTGATTTAATTAAAAATTTTTTTGTGTGTGATAATTTTTTCTTTTTTTAAAATTTTATTGTTGTTGTATTACATCCATCCCCTTTTTGCTCCCCTTTGTGCCTCTCCCCACCCACCCATTCCCCACAGTCAGTCCCACCTATTGTCCATGTCCATGGTTCCTTTATACTAGGTTCTTGTCTAAATATTTTTGAATTAAAAAAATAAAAATTTTTTTTTTTTGAGAGAAAGAGAAGAAGGTGGAGAGAAAGAGAAACATAGATTTGTTGTTCCACTTATTTATTCATTCATTGGTTGATTCTTATACATGCTCTGATTGGGGATTGCACTTGCAACTTGGCCTACTGGGACAATGCTCTAAACAACTGAGCTACCTGGCCAGCACCATGAAAGCACTTTAATAGTATATATTTGTAGATGATATAAAGCTTGAGAATTGACTGTTAAAAAAAAAACAAACCCTTTCAGCCAGCAGTGAACTGGGTGGTACCAGTGGCAGACAAGATGCGCTTTGATGAGATATTTCTAAAAACCGACCTGGACCTGGATGGCTATGTGAGCGGCCAGGAGGTGAAAGAGATCTTCATGCACTCTGGCCTCAACCAGAACCTTCTAGCACATATATGGTAAGGATGGATGTAAGAACATGTGCTCTTTGGGCCTCTCTGTGAGTGGGCAGTGCTGTGGATGGTTCAAAGGGGTCCCATGGAAATGAGGCTCTGTTGTACGAAGGGCAGGAGGGCTGAACCGAACAGGAGGGTGTGGCAGTCAAGAGCCTGGGTGGTCATGGTACCCCCTCAGCCTGCACAGCACCAGTCTGATGGGAGCTGAGCAATTTTACAGGTGTAAAGACCTGTACCCTCTTATTTTATGCATGTCAGTTCATTTTCCTCCAGCAGGAGGGTCTCCTCTCATCCCCCTAGAAAGCTCTGGGGTGACCTGCTTGAATAGCTGGGACCATTTCTTGCTTTTCATTATGCTGGTTCTAGCAGGAGGTCCAGCCTTCAACACAGTCTGTTAGGGTGGAGGTGCTTGTCTCTGCCACCTCTAGGGCAGCATGCAATGACCCCAAAGGCTCCAGCTGGGCCACCCTGTGCAGTAGAGGCTGTGCCCTGTGCATGTCAGTGATTGTGTATGCTGTTCGTCTGTCTGCACCTCAGGGCTGGGCTGAGGAGCAGTTCTCACCCTTGATTTTCTTTGGGGCCAGGCCAAGCCACATTCACATCATTGGGGTGGTTTCTTTTGTAACTAGCCAGTGGTGAAAATCACTTCTGGCTTTGTCTTCAGAGCCCAGGGCCTTAGGGAGGTGTAATTCACTTGGGAAATACAAGGGGAGGTGAATCCACCAAGTAGAGCAGTAATTCTGTGCTGTAAAATGAGGGCCCTGCTCCAGGAAGTGGGCCATGCCATCATAAGGAATGCATAACATCTAATATCAATCATAAAACAGCTGGGGAGGCCCAGCGGCAGCTCCTTCAGATCCAGTGTCAGCTTTTACAAACCAATAAACACAGTATCACTTGAAATGGACATAAATAACAGAATTCAAAGGTAGCATGCTGAGAAGTAGTTGCATTGTGAAATTGTTCCCTTGAACTATGATGAGAACGAAGACCTTTTAAAACCAGCCCTGATTAACGGCATGCAGTGGGTCTCCATGCTCCCTGTGGTCCTGTTCACTGACAGTGCCTGGGCTTGAGCTTGTTCATCATTTCTTGCTCTCCTTGCTGTACGTTAGGAAACAGTCGCATTTCTGCAGTGACTGCGCAGTGGGAAAGAGGCTAGATTTGAGAGGTAGGGATTGAGTGAAGGGAAGACGTTTCTAGAGGATGTGGAAACTGCATCCTTACCATGTGAGGCTTCCCTTCCCATAGCAAGCAACCAGCTCCTGGTTCCTGAGGGTGTTGTGGAGCTTATGTTTTGTCCTGCCTGTCTGCCAGGATACCAGAAGGCCATACAGGCATGACACTTCAGCTGGAGGGGCTCTCTTGTGTAGCATGGCCTTGTCTGGCTTTGTGGGCCTCATACCCTCTTGATGAGCACCCAAAATGCTGCTACTATTGTCTCCACTGGAAACTAGCAGCCCAGCCTGTTAAGATGACCTAGAGCTGCAGGAATTGGCTAAGGATTTGAGTGCGCACTTGGCTCAGCTTCTATTTCCATGGGAATGGGTGCTGTGTCCTAGGTTGTCGTGTCTACCTCCTGCCTCAATAACCCTTCCTTGATCAACCTTTGGGCAGAAAGGTCAGGTGGGAGGTTGGCCGGGACTGATCCCCGGAGTGGGATGTTTATAGAAAAGGTGTTACTGTATGGCCTTTTGTTTTTACTGTTCTCATTCACTTTTTAAAAGCATAGGTCCCATGACTGGTAATAATTGCTTGGGTGAATTCCGAATCTGAAGTCTGTGATGTGTAACTAGCTATCCCCACATTTCTCTTAGGGCCCTGGCCGATACGAGGCAAACGGGAAAGTTAAGCAAAGACCAATTCGCATTAGCTATGTATTTCATTCAGCAGAAGGTCAGTAAAGGCATTGACCCTCCTCAAGTCCTCTCACCAGACATGATCCCACCCTCAGAGAGAGGCACCCCTATCCCGGTGAGTAGCCACTGGCGCACCCCTGTTGTGTTTTAATTTCTTCCACAGCGCGCCACCAGGTGGCGCCAGCAGCCTGTGTGAGCCTTGCTCGTGGTCCTCTGGTGTGTCTAGACGCCCAGATACCTACCAGTTTGGGGGCAAGGGGATATGATTTTGGTCTTAATTCTAAAACCTATTAGGCCCTGCAGTGTGGTGGTGTGTAATCCCAAACCTGAATTTGGTTCCAGGACAGCTCAAGCTCTCTTGGATCAGGGGAGTTCACTGGTGTTAAGGAGCTCGATGATATCAGTCAAGAGATTGCCCAGCTACAAAGGTATGTGAATGTGGCCCCTTCCCCTCACATTCCTAATCTCATGTAAACTTCACCCCTGGTTGTTATCAGAAGTATTAGAGAGAGGTTTCAGAGACTCGTGGAAAGTTGACCATCACTATTTTGTTCATTACAAGTGAGGAGACACACGTTTTCCTGAGTTTCTGAAGTGGCTTAATGAGTTGGAGTATGGAAGTGTTCAGGTGGAGCCAATGTGGGCTGGGATCTCAGGCAGGTGGTC
The DNA here is from genome assembly GCA_004026585.1 of Noctilio leporinus. NCBI lineage: Eukaryota > Metazoa > Chordata > Mammalia > Chiroptera > Noctilionidae > Noctilio > Noctilio leporinus. The sequence continues at coordinate 78,079 of PVIW01004627.1, read as the reverse complement.
CCCAGCAGCACCAGCACCTCCCTCCACGTTCCCCAAAGGCCTTGTTACCTCTGACACGTAAGACAACTGAGTCTTGGGTGTCAAGTTCAGGGTTTAGGATCGATAGCTAAACTGTTAAGAGGGGCCTCATATTCAGGTCTCCAGCTCCACTCCCAATGCTCACTGCCTCGGTTTCCCCACATGCGAATGAGGGCTTGGACAGGGTGTTTGCATTCTCAGAGTCTGGCATAAAGAAATATACCCACTTATTGTATGCCCCTGTGATCCTCTTCAGAACTGCATTCTCTTTTTAGTTAATTCTGGGGAAGGGTACACTCTCCTTACTTCAGAGTGTGAGCAGAAGAGCCAGAGGCACTTGACTGTCCATGGGAAAGAGAGCACTTTGCCCAGAATGGAAATGGCAGTACTTTGCCAGAGTGGGGGCTGAATCCCCCTCACAGTTGGGGGGCCCTCAGCTCAGCAGAGCCCTGAGGATCAAAGGCAGGCCAGCTATCAGGTCGGACAGACCATTTACCTGGGTACAGAGCCCCAGCCTGGGCTGCATGCAGAAGCCAGACTGCCCCCTTCATGCTCAGTCCTGAGGACTGCTCCCGTTCTTTCGCCTTCTCCAGGGGCAGTCTGGCACGGCAGAGAGGGTCTATGGAGACAAAGGCCAGTGTCCTAGAGTCCAGTGGGCTGTTAATCAGGACTGTAGGTATAGTAGGGTAGGGCTTCTATTAATGCAAGGGTTAGGGCCTCAGAAGGGGCACCAGTGTCCCAGTCAGGCCAGGGGAGCCTCTGCAGCTGTGCAGCCTTCAACAGGTGGGATTATTTCCTCTGTGGAGGTGAGAGGCTGCTGCGTGCAGAGAGCCTGTCTACACTGGGCCTGGAGCAGCCCCCAGCTAGCAGCCTTGAGAGGGACTCAGCAAGCTGTTGCTGGTGGGGATGTGGTGACATGTGCCTCTCCCTTTGTAGTATGATCCAATCATAATGGATTGGGCTAAAAAGGATTTTGATAGGTCGTTCTTAGGCTTATGGAAATGAAATGAGTATTCAAATGGCCACAGTTGTTTCATCTCTGGCAAAATGCCCTAAAGAAAGTCTTCTTGTACAAGTGCTGGGTTCTGGTGGAGGAGGAAGGGCGTATTGGCCAGTGATGTTTCTACCACTGAGGCAGCCCCTTTGGGCACAAGAGGAGTGTCTCAGTGCATTGGGGGCTGCTCTAACCAATTGCCATAGACTGGGGGCCTTAAACAAAAGACATTTACTTTTTGAGGTTTGGAGATTGGCAATCCAAGATCAAGGTTGCAGCAGAGCTAGTGTCTTATCTGGTGAGGCCACCTCCTGGTTCATAGATGGCTGGCTTTTTGCTGTGTCTTCATATGGTAGATGAGGTGAAGGAGTTCTCTGGGGTCTTTTTTATAAGGGCACTAACCCTGTTTATGAGGGCTTCATCCACCTTCATGACCTAACCCCCTCACAAAGGCCCTGTCTTCTAACACCATCACTTTAGGAGTTAGGGGTTCAGCATATGAATTTGTTAAAGGGACACAAACATTTAGTCCATGAGGAGGAGAGAGAGGCTAGTTCCCCAGGGGTCAGAGGAGACAGGCAGGTCCTCGCCAAACAGCTTGTGTGTGCACAGTGGCCGACCACAGCATCCTGTGAGGGGTTAGTTGGGGGCAGCCTCATTATTACTTTTTGCTGCCAACCCTCTGGTGGATACCCCCACCCAATTTGTATCTCCAAACTTCTTAACGTGGCTTCCCCAGCTGTGCTTTGCCTTCCTATCCTATTGTCTAGAATGTTCTTCCACTATTCACAGGCCACTCCCTGAGAGTCCTTTCCTTTTCTTACCTTGTTGGATTTCCCTTTGTGGCCCTTAGGTTGCATTCATCTGTGTATTGATTTGCCACCTGTCTGCCTCACTGGACTGTGAGCTCCGTGAGGGCAGGGCCTCTTATGGTATGTCCTGGTGACGTGAGCACTCAGTGTTTCAGAGCAGCAGGTGCTCACTATGAGTGAGCAAATTAATATAAGGCTTAGAGAATATTACTTTTCTCTTGTTACATGACAGATTGCCACAAATGAAATCGTGGAAATCATCACACATTTATTCATGCACAGCCCTGTAGACCAGAAGCCCTAGCAGGCTTGACCAGGCTCCCTGGTCAGCGTGTCATGGAGCTGAGGTCAAAATGTCAACTGAGAGAGACAAATGGACAGAACGGGGCAGGGGGAAGAGGTGGAGACAGTGAGATGAGAAATAGAGAAAGGGAAGGAGGGAGGGAGGGAGAAACCCAAATCCAGTTCCTGAAGTTTCTTTTCCCACTGGGTATTTTGAGGGTAGGAGTGAGCAGGGAGGGGCTTGCTTATTTTTCTTCTCAGTCTTAAAATCCTCCTCACCAAAAACATTACTCCCACTCCCTCTTTGAATATCCTTTGCTTTAAAGGGCTCTTGGGGCCACAGTGGGAGTGATGTCTCATTGCATCCACAAGTGTCACCCATGCTCTCAGGGAGGGTATCACATAGAGCGAACCGTCCCTGGGGTCATTCCTAGATTTTACCTCCACTAAGAGGTGTCAGTCAGGGTAGGTTTCCATAAGGACAGATGGAATTGGGTCTTGAGAAGTCAGATGGAGAGTCTGCACTGCAGTGACAGTTGACTTACCTTGTTCTTTTTATGAAATATCTGTAAACACTCAGGGAGAAATATTCACTGGAACAAGACATTAGAGAAAAAGAAGAGGCCATCAGACAGAAAACGAACGAGGTGCAGGTAAGCACACTGCATCTTCTGGTTAGGTTGACCTGTGTCAGCTGCAGCTCAGGGAGTTTCCATCAGTGGTGGCAGGTGGTGGTCAGGGGAGAGTAGTCTTTGCTCTCACTGGAAACTGGAGCTCTGTGGGGGCTTCCAAGTGAACTTCCTTAAGTTCCCTTTGATCATAGACAGTTTTACATTATGTGCATTGTATGTCTCAAGAAGTTACTTTTGCCCTGGCTGGTGGCACAGTGGATAAGGTGCCGGCCTGCGAACCCAAAGGCTGCTGGTTCAATTCCCAGCCAGGGCACATAACCAGGTTGCAAGCCAGGTCTCCAGCCAGGTCCTTAGCTGGAGGCAGGTGAAAGGCAACCATACATTGATGTCTCTCTCCCTCTCTCCCTCTCTCCCTTCCCCCCTCTCTAAAAATAATAAATAAAATCTTAAAAAAAAAACAAAGAAGTTACTTTCTTCAGCTATTTAATGCACGTAATGTAGAACACTTTTGGAGTATACAATAATCAGTGGGTTTTAGCATTTTTTGTTGTTTAACCATCATCTCTAATCCCAGAACATTTTTATTACTCTCAAAAGATACATTATAACCATTAGCCACTCCCCATTTCCTTCAGCAGAAAGCACTGATCTTTCTCTATCTATATGGATTTGTCTGTTCTGGGCATTTTATATAAATGGGATCATGCAACATGTGACCTTTTGTGTCTGACTTCTTTCACTCAGCCTGAGTTTGTGAGGCTTAGACAGTCGCCTCTCACCTGTCCTCAGGGCATTCCTGCTCAGTATTTCCTAGTGGGTGGTGATGACGGCAGAGACTTGGATTGTCTTACTGCCTGGCTGCAAACTCATTAGTAGCTATGTGACTTTGGGAAAATTACTTAATGTCCCTGGGCCTTGCTGTGACATTGGTAATGAGTGTTCTACTTTTTTTGGGTTGCAGGGCTAGAGCATGGGATCTGGCACATGCTCAGTACTCACTTGGGGTCAATCCAGATAGTCAATAAGCAGAGGGAAGGCTTTACCAGGAGCAGAATGGGCAGCATTTGGGAGCTAGACTCTTGAAGAAACATAAGTTCCTGCAATGTCATAAGTGTGAATGGAGAGAGAAGTACTGTTGCTGGAGGGGGTACTTGAGTCAGCCACTGGGCCCTGAGAGGAAGGCCCGGCTGGGCTGGCTCTGCTTGGGGGCCTTGAGTGCTCCAACTTCAGAGCTGGGGGAAGAGGAACACCGCTGAGAGGTTAGGACCCCAGCCCACCACGTCCCAACTGGGTGCCCGTGGATGGGCGGTTTAGCTTCCCAGCTTTCATCTCTAGCTGGGGTGTCAGTGAGAATCAGTGCACGGGCCGCTCTTTATAGAGCCACGAGCAGTGTCTGGCCACAGTGTGTGCCACAGGAGGGCTGGTTTGTTCTGGGCCACTTCCTAGGCTGGGGACCTGAGCTGGGCTAGGGTGAGCTGGGTTTCCTACTTATGCCCGGCATTTACCCACAAGGGGCTGGAGGACTTAGGAGACACAGGGTAGATGGTGCTCGATGCCTGTTCACCAGCCCTGTGGGAAATGTCCTGTGTCATAGCTGCAGTCTGCAGTATGGGTGGTGGGATCTCATCAGTTCTTGCTGTGCTGTGTCCAGACCCTTCTTCAGTAGTTCCTCACTCTCTGCACGTTGGCACTGAGGGTTGAGCCTTAGATGGTCTTCTGGAGTGTCCTGGACTCTCAGTTCTATCCCATTGATCTGTATGTCTCTATGCCAGTACCACACTGCCTTGCTGATCACAGCTTTGTAGCAAGTTTTACCATAAAAAAGTATGAATCTGTCAACTTTGTGCTTCTTATTCAAGATTCTGTTAGTCTGGATTCCTTGAAGTTCCTTATGAATTTTTGAATCTGCCTGTCAACTCCTACACAGAGGCTACCTGGGGTTCTGGCAGGGATTACGTTGAGTCTATGGGTTTGTCTGGGTTATTTCTATATTTTTCTTTTCTTTTTCTTTTTTTTTTTTCTTTTTGGAAAGGAAAGGAATTTTGTTTATTTGAAGGGCATACAAATTTATATCAAAGGTATAATTATGCTGTTAAATCTCACTCCCTTTAAAAACACCCAAAATATACAGTGCTGCCTGATTAGGCTAGCTTTCAAACAGACAAGCAAAAGATACTATCTTTGAGAAAAACAACAGTTCACAGCTTAGCATTGTAGTTATAAATTCCGGCAGCTGCTATACCCAATTAGAGGAGTATCTTTCGCTCACTCTCTGACTCTTATACCACAGGTGATTCCCTATATCTGCAAACTGCATGTCTCCCTTTCTCCCCTTTGCTCCCCACTTCTCAAACCAGGTGAGCTCTCAGGGCTTGTGTCTGTCTCTGGGTCTTCCAGGAGAGAGAGAAAGGGGGCACCTATCTACACGTCTGTCTGTCCAGGCGAGAGAGAGAGCAAGCTGTCTGGGTTATTTCTTTCCTCCCTTTGCTCAGATACCTCCCCAGCTCTCACTCCAGTTGACACTTTCCTTTGATTCCAAAGCTACCACCTTACCCACGTCACCATCACCTCTCCCTGGGCCCAACCTACACCCTCTCCCCATCCTAGTTCCCTGTGTTGTCCCCTCAGGTTACATTCTATTTTGCTGTCCTATTTCAGATAATAAGACAATCCATATTACATTTGTCTGTTGAAAATCAGAGATGAGGAGTCTCCCATCCTGTCCCTGGCCCCCAGAGGTATAGTGGATTTGCTCTTAGGAGGCCTTCCCTTGTTCATGTTTGAGAAGAGACATCTATGCATATTCTCTCCTTCCTGTTTGCATAAGGGCCTGGGTGCAACACACAAGTGCTGTCGCACCCTCGTTCATTTCATACTCTAACTTGGAGCTTGAGGTGCACCATCCCCAGTCCCTTGAGTGGGCTCTACCATGAGTCATCACCAGCCCTGCCTGGTTGAATTTGCATTGTTGATGATTTAGCTGTTACGGCTGTTTGTGTTTTCATATGCACTATATATACCTCTGGGATGTTTTCCCTAGGAGTGTAATTAGGGCCAAGGATTCCGGTACTGGCCATCTTTGTAGATATGACTGACTTGGAGGGGCTTTAGTAATGGAGAATCAGCAGGTCCCCCTCCCATACCAAATGACCTGCAGGGGCTTCCCACTGCAGAAGTGAGTGCAGCCTGTTTCCCTTTAGTCCAGCTGTAGTGGACACCCTCCACTCAGAGCCCCCTGTGGCTCTTCCACTAGGCCTTTCTGGTGGGTCTTTGAACTTACTTGAGGCTGGTGAACACAGGACATGTCTGAGATAACATGGGCACTTTCCTGCCAATTTTTCTGGCTGTCTCCTGCGCGTCCTTTGGGTGCATCCTAAGTGGTGCTTCCATTGGGGTCTTTTCCACCCAGGTGGCATCAGTCTGGTCCCCTGTGTCCCCTGTGATTCTGACAGCACCCATGCTGTTTCTTGTGCCATTTGTCTCGGTTCATTTGTGCTCAGGTGATGCCTCTTCCTTGAAACCCCGCACCCCCAGCCAGAAGTCTCTGAAGAGCTTTTATCTCCAAGGACCCAGCCCCTCTCCTGGTGCCTGGCCTGTCTTAGGCTATCAGTAAATATTTGCTGAGGGACTTAATGAAAGATTGAACTAGGACACCCAGTTGAGATGCATGCATTAGCAGGGGGTGTATGCAGGCTGCCACCCAAGGACAGATGTCCAGGGGGCTCCAGCTCAGACTATGATCTGTCATATCAGCATGACCCAATTTCACCAGTCTCAGGCCAATGCGTATAAACCCTTCCCTAGGAGTTACAAAACGACTTAGACCGGGAAACAAGCAGTTTACAAGAACTGGAAGCTCAGAAACAGGATGCCCAGGATCGCCTAGATGAAATGGACCAGCAGAAGGCCAAGCTTCGGGACATGCTGAGTGATGTCAGGCAGAAGTGCCAGGATGAGACTCAGATGGTGAGTCATGCCCATGCCCTGCACAGGGAGGGAGCTTCCTGAGGACTTCTCTGAGCTCATGATGACCTTGAAACACAATGTGGAGAATCCTGCTGGTTTAATAGAGTAGTTGGACAGGTCATGTCATTTGGAAACGTATCATGCGTTTGTGGCCTGATCTCAGTCTCACTTGCCAAGCTCTAAGAGTGAATAGCCTTGATCCCTATGACATAACCCACCCTGGTCTGTGCCCTACAGCACAGGGTCCAGCATGCCTCTTCCCCTCCTCTGCTGTCTTTACTGCTCCTTACAAACCAGGAAGGCTATAGCTTCAGCAGATTTAAAACCTTCTGAGGCCTTGTAAGGGGACGTTCAGCCCCTTGGGACAGACAGATTGCCAAGCTTGTTCCAGCTTGAGCTTGAGCTCCTCTTTATCCTGAAGTGACTTTGTGTCAGACACATGAGGTGAGCATGTGTGTCTTGTTTCTGCCTTTGTTTTGGGTGTGGAGAGAGGACGCATGAGAAAGTCAGGCACCTGGCTTCCCTGGGTTAGCTCATTCCAGGACTGTGAACTAAGAACTCTTCCCTTGGAGCCATGTTTCATCTTGTTTCAGATTTCCTCATTGAAAACCCAGATCCAGTCACAGGAATCTGACCTAAAGTCCCAGGAAGATGACCTGAACCGGGCCAAATCAGAGCTGAACCGACTGCAACAGGAAGAGACCCAGCTAGAGCAGAGCATCCAGGCTGGGAAGGTTCAACTGGAAACCATTATCAAGTCCCTGAAGTCCACACAAGATGAAATTAACCAGGTATCTCCCTGGGAACATGCCCGCCAAAGCCGGCTACGTGGTCTGCGGTCTTCTGCAAAGGAGAGCAGATACTGTGAGCTCTGTCGATGTGTGACTGGCAGGGCCAAGTGTCTGTCCTGGGGCCTCTTGTTCCCTTTGCTGTTCCTCATCTCACTTGTGTTAGGTTCTCTTCTTGGAAATCCTCCTGCTGACCTAAAGGTTAATTTCTGAGAACCCCCAGCATGTATTCCAGCATCATGTTGATTCTGGCCACAGTGTCTTTCCTCTTCTCCACCTGAGCACACCTCATTTTCAGGGAGTGAGTAGGGGCACAGAGAAGGGTATTAAATTAAATGAATGGCTAACCCAGGAGAGAGCCAGGGGTTCGGGAAATGATCTTGCCAGCCTGGTCCTTGCACAAGCAAGAGGGTGAGGGTCAGAGCCTCTTTGTCCCAATACAGTTCACAGACAATTAGACCAAGGAGGCTCCACCCTGAAATGAACATTGCTGAATGCAGGGCCTTCATCCAGTTCTTCAAGCTGCTTAGGCAGCCCCTCCCTGTCCTGCTCTGGTGCAAAGGCCATGTGGCCTACAGCCCTGCTTAATGGCAGGAGAGCTTTTTATACTCCCCTATATGTGACAGCCACAGGACTCCTGCTGGCCCTTGCATGCCCCACCTACATAGTGTGTCCTTGGCAATGTTGAAATGGCTATTAGTGCTTGCTTTCTTGAATAAACAGAGCTCTCTGTTCTCTTTACTAGTTTACAGGCAAAAGTTGATCACAAACATGTTGGGGGCAGCCGGGGAGGTGGTGGCAGATTTAATATCCAAATTGTGCTTTGTTGTTAACATCTGTAGGATTATCTTAAATCTTTTTAGAATTTGTAAAACCCAGATAGGAGCCAAGACTTAAATGTATGTCATTAATAATAATGATGATAATAATGATGCCCACCCTGCCAGACTCTGTCTTACCCATCATTTCTAGTGGCCCATTTTGGAGAAGAGAAAACAGAGGTTAGGTCAGAGCCTGAGGTCACTCCATATGTATGAGACATTTAAAGTACATGCCTAGGTCGGTCTGATCTCATAGATTTTCTTCCTTTCTTGGGCCTCACATGCTTTTCTCCAGGACAAGGGGAAGCAGATGGGGTAATCAAAACTCCATAAAAGAGAATGACTGTCAAATATCACTTTGAACAGATTGTGAATCTGGGTTTTGTCCAATTTCATTTTGTTCAGAATCAACAAATATTTGTTTGAACTCATGCCTCTTGGGCTAGGGGATATGAAGAGGTCTCTTGGGGCCATAAGAAGGACCTCATCTTGTAAACATGGTAACAGGGGTCACCTACTCCTTCGGTAGATAATTTAGTTACCCAAGTGAATTGCTCAGGGTTGGATGGTAGGAGGAAAAAATGGCTTGCTTGAGACTTTTCCCCTAAACCCCACTTGATACGAGGTATGTTTTTGTCATGCAGGCAAGAAGCAAACTTGCCCAGCTGCACGAAAGCCAGCAGGAAGCCCACAGGAGCCTAGAGCTGTATGATGAGGCACTTGACGGGGCCCACGGCACCAGCCTGACCAACCTAGCCGACCTGAGTGAGGGCGTCTCCTTGACAGAGAGGGGCGGTTTTGGAACCATGGTAAAGGTTGAATAGATGTATTCTAGTTCTGGGATTAGGTCCCACATTGGGGTCTGAGGATACCCCTCCACTTGGTCCTGACGGCCAGCCCTGTTCTATTCAAGTGCAGGGTGTCTCTCATCTTCATGGCTATTTTGAGGACCCCTACCAGCTCTGCAGCCCAATACATGTGGCCCCACTCTATCCAGGACAAAGCCTGGGATAAGCCTGAATCCTTTGAAAACCCGCTTTTTAAAGACTTCCATCTCCATGGGCCAACCACCCAAATGTGGAAGATTTCCCAAACTTAACCAAACTTGGCTAAGTCTCCCAAATTGCAAAACCCACATCCTACTAAATGGAGGGGCCTGAAGGAATGTGTGTGTGTGTCTCTTTCTACAAGGAACACCTTGGAAATCAAATGTGTTGATAAAGATCAAGAAAACAACAGCCCTCCTGGGGCATTGCTGTCTCACCTGTGAATTGGCCTCTGTTCTGAAATTTTGGTTACCTTTGAAACTTTGGCATTGGAGTCCAAACCTCATGACCCTGGGGGCCCTGATCAAGACCTAAGGGACTGTTGACCCTTCAGGCTGCTGGTATCCAGCAGGTGTTACTTTTTTGTCAGATTGTCACATCTTCCCTGGGCAGAGTCTGTCTTTTTAGCCCTGAGCCCTGGTGTGTTGTTTCCTATTTAGTCCTGCTGAGGAAAGCGTCTCTGTGCTGTTGAGGGCATTGATGGGACATGGTTGGTCTTGATGGATTTGGTGTGCTTTGCCCCTAAAGCCTTTAGCTGCTGTCCCTACACACTGCACCTTCCTCTTCCAGGGCCCCCCCTCTGAGCCTTCATTCTGCTCCTGGCCTTGTTCACTTCCTGGATTCCTTTCCTCCTTGTAATAATACAGTTTTTCTCTCTCTCAAGGCTTGCTTTTAATGTTCGTTCCTTGATATGTTTCTTTTCTCAGTGGCCAAGTTCTCAGTCCCAAGAGTTTATGGGGAAGCTTAGCCTCCTTCCCCACATTGCTTGGAATATGCTGATGGTGTTCTCATCTGTCCCCTGTCTCTGGCCATCGCTCCTCCAGCCATTCAGATTCCTCATTCTTGTGGAATTGTAAATGGTCAACACTTCCCTATTTGTTCTTGGGCCCGTTGCCAGCCTAAATGTAGACTACTAACACCCATTCTTCATGAACTGCATGAGACAGAATTTCCCATGTAGCATCTGCCTCCCTGGGTGCACATTTCAGCTGCAAAGCCCTGCTCTTACTTTCCTCCCTTGTCACTGGTCCCCTCGCACAACTTGCAACTTGTCTTGTTCTGTCCTAGTTCAGGGAATACCTTGCTCTTAAACCCTGTGTCAGGTTTTGATAAAATTGGTTTCCCTGGATAAAAATTGGCAGTAAAATGGCAATTTGCAAGTGGCCAGTGATTACTTTTCCATACCTGACATATTTTTTTACCTTTCTTTATTATTGTTCTTTTAAGTGGAGCAATGTTTACATGACAGTCAATTCATCTTGGAATGTTGACGTCAGATATGTTACATAGAAACTTGCAACTGGTGTCTGAAAGAACAACTATATCTTGTACAAATACAGTTTTTAAAGCATTTTTTTGGTTTGTTTCCATTTCTTAATAAACACTTGAAGAGGGCTTTTCATTTGTGCCTAAAGATTTTAAGACTGCTCCAGAGGAGAGAGAGCTCTTAGTTGCCTTCATGGGGGCTGAGAGGGAGGGATTTAATCCTGAGGTTAGTGTAACCACAGAGTTGCATCTACAACTTTCTAAGTCTGGGCACATCTATTAAAATTACTAAATTTAGTATTAAGCTCACACTACGTTACTTTGTCTAAGACACAGGACTCTTAACGCCATAATTATGTCTTCTCTCTCATAAGATGATGAGTATACTAGCCTCTTGCCCTTGATGTCAATACCCGACTTACCTGTCTAGTAGAGAGTAGTTTACAAATCATCCCAGACTTTAGCCTCGCTGAGAGCTCATCCCGAAAGACTTGGTTGTCTGTTGCATCCAGTCCTAGTAGCACATGGGAGCCAGTATTATTGACATTCCAGAGCTGATTATTAAATAGGAATTTTGTAAGCTGGTTGTTCAGCCTGTGGTAACTTGAAATCAGCCACAATGTATTTACACCATGGGAATTGGTAGAACCTGCCCTTTTTTCAAAGAGTTCATTCACTATAGCACCCCACTGCCTAGCCCCATCTAAAACAAAGGAATGCCACAGAAATGCCTTTGGTGCCCTTTCACAGTTGTCATGTCTATTTTCTACCAAGTACAAAACTTAAAACTGATCACCGAACGTATGGTTGAAGGTATTTTACCTCTGTCACTCACCCGTGATGGTCTGCGGCACTCACATCTCCCAAGTTGACAGATGGTTCAGTTCTTGTGGATGGGGGAGGTTATGGTGTCTCTGTACCAGGAGAAATCTAGTTTTCTGCTGTGAACCTGTGAAATGGAACCCAAACCTCCGGTAGTTACCCTAACCAGTTGAATCCTGGGGTCTTAGGAAGCTTCTCCTTTGAAGGGGAGAGAGCAGTGGCTGCCTCGGGAAAGAATTGCTCCCAAGACAGAGTGCAGACCCGACTTTCAGTTCAGGCTGTTCACAGCTGGAGTCCCTTGAATTAGTTTTCTGCCATTGTTCACTGCTATTTGGCAATCTTCTAAGTGATGATGGAAAACATTTTAAAAACCAAACCAAAACAAAGAAACCCAGCCAACTTGTAAATCAGTGCCAATTAAAAATAAAGCTCTATTCTGAGGCGAAGCCATCATTAACTCCCTACTTCAGGCATGTTGTCATCCCTGATCCTTCTGCAGCAGGTACCTTGCCCCTTGCCCCATGGTACAGTTTGAGAGGCTTATTTCGCCCCTGGCCTCCCGGTTTCCTTAGATTGGGATTCCATCATATTTTCTGTGTCCAAGAGCTCCATTGGGTGCTCTTTGGGCACCCATCTTGTGGTTGTTAGCACCACAATGTCCTTACAGAACCGCGCTCTACCACCAGACGCGGTGCTTGCAGACCCCTGTACTTATCTAAGAACTTGGCGTGGTTTCCCCATCTTGGGAAGGTTTCCCCATCCTGGCTGGAGGCTCCAGATAATCTTTCCCAGGTAAGAAAAATTGCTTCATATTCATCAGAGGCCAGGGGTGTTGATTTGTTTTTCCAAAGCCTGTGGCATCCTCTCCGGTTAGCCCGGCACCTGAGACCCCTCCTGCCCACTGTCCCCAGCAGGTGGACTGGCCCACATGGTAGGAAGCCTTGTCAGGAATCTTCCTTTGGTGGCTTTGATGTCATTTCCCTGTAACCACTGCTTGTATTTTGACCAAAGCTCCAGTTCTTTTATTTGGTTTTGGTCAGTTGAAATAATGAATGCATATACCAGCCCCATAGGTACCCACATATCCAACAAAGTCAGGAAGGACGTTGTACTTTTTAATATCACAGTGAAACCTTCATGTTTTCACTGAGGATGTGTCTTATTAACCAAAGTACCCTCACTATTTCAAAATTGCATTATTCCCATGCATATTTCAACCCCCCCCTTTCAGGCCATTTCCACTATAAACATGTACTCTTCAAAAGCAAATTTTTTTCTTTTGATTTAAATAAGCTTGTTGTTTCTAGAAATAAGTACTTTTAAAAAAAAAATGCAAAGTGGTGTATATGCTCTAGTAGTTCTAACTGCATAAGCACTCACTTCCTCACAGCATGCAAATAGATGCCTGTTTCTTGGTGTGGAAACAGCATGTTTTAAAATGCCTGCACACTTTCTGAGATAAAGGCGACTGAGGAAGGTCACACCTTTGAAGAGTCCCATGCTGCAGTTGGGTGGCTTGTCATATTTTCTTGTTGAGATTTCCAAAAATAATGACTTTTTTTCTATCTCAGTGATTTTTTGAAAAAAAATTTTAGTTGTGGTAAAATACGCATAACAGAATTTACCATCTTAACCATTTTTAAGTGTACACTTCAGTGGTATTAAGTACATTCACACTATTATGTAGCCATTACCACCATCTTCCAGAACTTTTTCATCTTCCCAAACTGAAACTCTGTTCCCATCAAACGCTAACTCCATTCTCCCCTTCCTCAGCACCCACCATTCTTTTTGTCTCTGAATCTGACTACTATAGGGACCTCATATAAGCGAAATCATACAATTTATGTACTTCTATGATGGTTATTTCACTCTGTAATATGCTCAAGGTTCATGTTGTAGCAGGTGTTAGAAGTTCTTTCCTTTTTAAGGCTGAATAATATTCCATTGCATGCACATACCACATTTTGTTTATTCATTCACCCATCATTGGATGCTTGGCGTGCTTCCACTCAATGATTTTTAAATAAACTTATTTTAGAAAAACATTAGACTTACAGAGTAATTGCCAAGGTGATACAAAGAGTTTCAATATACCCCACACCCAGGTTTCCCTATTATTAACATCTTATCTGGTATGTTTGTCACAATGACTGACACTGTCAACACAGTATTATTAACTAAAGTCCATCTTTAGTTATTTTTTTTTCTCTTTAGGGCCATAGCACTTAAAGAAAAATTATAAGTTAGGTATGGAATTCTGTACTCCATTTTAAATCTGAAATAATAAAATCCCTGTCCTGTCTCTTCACAAAATTTTAGGATGATCCTTTCAAAAATAAAGCCTTGTTATTTAGCAACAATGCCCAAGAATTGCATCCGGATCCTTTCCAGGCAGAAGACCCCTTCAAATCTGACCCGTTTAAAGGAGCTGATCCCTTCAAAGGTATCTCACTTGGCTCCTACTCTACTGAAAGGCTATTGAGTTTGCGCCATTTAGGGTTGCTTCAGCAGCTAGAATAGCTGGGAGATAGCACCCTCTGAAATGGAGGAGGAAAAGAATTCTTTGAGCTTCATGGGCCTTTTGAATTGGCCCCTCACCCAGCTGACCAAAGAGCTGAGGCCCTGGGGTGTGCGGGGAAGCTCTTGCTACTTGGCCCTGAGGCTCTCCATACTTCTGGTCCCCCGCCCATGGGTGGCATATTCTCCCTCCCTCCACTCAAAGGGTTAGTAAATCATCAGCTATAGTAATGATTATGAAACAATGATGACATAGATCCCCATGTAAACCTATAGTCTTAACTGGTGGCTTTCCCCAGAGCCACACCTAAGTCAAAAAATACCAAAGAATGTCTAGAAACAAGGTTTCCTAAGTTTCTTCTTTCTTTCTTTCTTTTTTTAAGAAAGAAAGAAACAGTATTTCCAGGAAGGCTATCTGTACATTTCTGAGAAAAATGCTGAGGCAGGGAGTGGCAACTCATACCTTTCCAGTTTTAGATTTGGAGTGGTCCCAGGGTGAACCAGGCAGCTCCTGAGGCTCAACTGTACTGAGCTCATGGGAGCAGGGCAGACCATATGGTTGAGAACTGGGGTGGCCCCAGGTCCCCTATTCTTGTAGCCAGGGGATGTGTGAGTGTTGGAGGGGTGGTGGGGAGGGGATATAGGAATGACATATGATGTAGAAAGATAGAGAAGAGTGAATTCTGGCTTATATGCTTTCTCTAGTCCATGTTGAGCAGCCAAAATTACATTTCATTTTGTGTTAAATGTCCTAGCTATGAAAAACTGCCTCAGCCAGTGGCTTTCCCTATTCTCCCAATTTTATATGCCAGGGTCCACTTTACCATTGAGTTAAGTGTTCCTGTCTCCTCTAATTTAGGTGACCCGTTCCAGAGTGACCCATTTGCAGATCAGCAGACATCTTCCACAGGTAAAGAGAAAGCCTTTGTCAAAAGATATGTTCTACCCCTGGCTGGGGGCTCAGTGAATAGGCATCAGCCTACGAACCCAAGGGTCTGCTGGTTTGATTCCCAGTCAGGGCACATGACCAGGTTGCAGGCCTGGTCTCCAGCCAGGTCCGTGGCTGGAGGCAGGTGAAAGGCAACCATACCTTGATGCTTCTCTCCCTTTCTTCCTCCCTCCCTGCCCTTCTCTATAAAAAATAATGAATAAAAAAAGTCTTTTAAAAGATATGTTCTGTGGACTTGTCCTCAGAATAATCCTGTTCCTAGTGCAAATTGAGAGCAATAAAAAACAGCTTCCAGGCTCCTCCACCTGGTCCCCCACCACATGGTGGCAGGGAGATTTATTTCTGAAGGAAGCTGTCAGTGACTGTGTCCCCCTCTTTCACAATTTGGTGCCCTTGTTGCCAGTCTCCCAACAGAAGTAGAAAAAGAGCTCCCTGTAGCCAGTGATGCACACAGCAATTCAGTCACCTTTGCCTGCTTGTGTCACCTGTGGCAGTTTCAAAGGGTCCTGTGTAGTACCCACGCACAATTGGAACTTCTGTCCACATACCCCAAGAGTGGCAGCAATGTGTGGTGGGAAGGATGGCCATTCTCATTGCACGAAAGCCTAGTGTCTTATTCCCTCCTTGTAATGGTGGCTTTTCTTCTTTTCCAGTTACCATGCCCACACGCCACACATGAGGGGAATGGAAACACTGTGGTCGTGGTGTTGGGCTCCCTCTGCCTATTTATTTTTTCTTTTCTTTACTTTTTTACTGAAGTATAAAATTTACCTAACATAATTAATAATTTTAAAGTGAATAATTCACTGGCATTTAGTACACTCCCAGTGTTCTGCCACTAGTCTGCCTCTGTATGGTTTCCAAATAGTCTCGTCACCCCAAAAGGAGACCCTGCCCCCATTATCAGTCGTTCCCCATTTTCTCCCAGGCTCTGGCAACCACTGATCTGCCTTTCTGTTTCTGTTGATTTGCCCACATTGTTTATTTTTATTACTTTTAAAATCGGCTTTATTGAGAGGTATAATTTACACACAAAACAAGATTCACCAATTTTAAGTGTATGATGAGATGAGTATAGTCGTGTGGAATGATGAACATTTTTATATCCTGAAAGGTTTCCTTGTGCTGCTTACCCTCATCCCTCCCAGTCCCTGTCACCCACTGTCCTACTTTCTATCACTATGATTTTTAGCTTTTTTAGAATTTCATCTAATGGCCATTAGTCAATTATGTGTTCTTTCCTATTTAGCTTTCAGTAAACATAATGTTGTTTATTCATGGTGCATTCTTTTCCTCACTTTCCCAAACACTGTCTAGATCCCTTTGGAGGAGATCCTTTCAAAGAAAGCGACCCATTCATTGGCTCTGCCCCTGATGACTTCTTTAAGAAACAGACAAAGAACGACCCGTTTACCTCAGACCCATTCACGAAAAACCCTTCCTTATCTTCAAAGGTGAGTGATGCAGGAAGGCAGAGGGTAGCAGAGGTGGTACCCGAGTGTGCCCTGTGCGTGTCCCCAGGTCCAAACCTGCAACCTGACTACACTCGGGTGAGGGGAACATGTACCCCTCTCCCACTTCCATCATTTAATAACCCATGTGTTTTGCATAACATTAGGTCCAACAGATAAGGTTAAGTTGGTGTCAATTCAGATTCCAAAAGCAAAAGTGGCTTTTTGTGATTGAATAGAGAATTGTTGTGACTTCGGTGATGTGGTTTGTAGGCCTTCCTTAGTATTCTAGATTGCAGCTCTGTGCTCACCTTATACATTCCCTGGTTTCTCTCTTTTCCGTGGACCTGTCAGTCTGTAGCACTAGACCTGGAGTTCCTTGAAGGCAGGGTTCATTTGTAATGTATTTCTGTCTATAGGACTATCATTGGATCCCTTTTTAACTCAGTTTTGTTATCTTTTCTGCAAACCAACTTTTGGCTTTGTTAATATTCTGTTTGTTTTCTGGTTTCACTGATTTTTACTTATTTCCTTCCTCCTGCTTATTTCGGGTTAGTGTTGTGTTTTTCTATTTCTAACTTTTAAAAAGATACTTTATTTATTTTAGAGGGGGAAGGGAGGGAGAAAGAGGGGGAGAAAAACATCAGTATGTGGTTGCCTCTCGCACACCCACTCTGGGGATCTGGCCCGCAACTCAGTCATGTGCCCTGATTGTGAATCAGACCAGCAACCCTTTGGTTCACAGGCTGGTGCTCAATCCACTAAGCCACACCAGCCAGGGCTTTATTTCTAACATTGTTAAGATCCATCCTTAGATCATTAATTTTAGACCTTTTCTAATGTGTTTAAAGCTATGCATCTTCTCTAAGCACTGTTTTAGCTTGCAATTCCACACATTATGATATGTTGTATCTTCATTGTTGTTCAGATTGAAATATTTTCTAGTTTCCCAAAGTGATTTCTCTGTTGAACATGGATTAAATGCATTGTTTTATTTCCAGATACTTGGTTTTATTTCTTTAGATATAATATTAATTTCTAATTAATATCTATTTGTTGTTAGAGAATATATTTATATGTTTTCAGTTCTTTTAAATTTATCAAGACTTGTTTTGTAGTCTGCGTTGGTGAACATATTGCATACAATTGGGAAGAATGTTTGTAGTTATTGAGTGTCATGGTCTATAAATGCCAGTTAGGTCAAAGTGGTTGATAGTATTGTTCAGGTTAATTTTTTTCCCCCTTCATATATTTTGAAGCTCTCTCAAGTGCCTATACATCTATGATTGTTGTCTGATGAAATGACCTTTTTATCATTATAAAGGTTTTCTTCCTCTGGTTTTATCTTTATCTTGAAATCTATTTTATGACACATTTAAAGTAGCTACTTTATCCTCCTTTTGCTTACTCTTTGCATCTTTATATATTTTTTCATTCATTTACTTTCAACTTACTTGGTGTTTATTTATATATAAAAGATGCCATTTGATTATGTAATTGGGGCTTGGTTTTCTATTCAGCCCAAAAATCTCTACCTTCGAAATGGAATGTCTAATTCCTTAACATTTAATTCAATTGTTTATATGGTTGTATTTAAATCTAGTATTTTATTATTTGCTTGCTTTTAATCCTCTTTGTTTTGTACCTCTGTTCTTTTCTAGATTTCATTTCCTTGTGTTTATCGGCCTTTTAGCTAAATCTCTTAATTATTTTTTAGAAGTTGCTTTAGGAATTAACTCCATATGCTCTTAGTTTTTCATAGGTTATTTGGAGTTATTATGATAACAATTAATGTAAAATGTAGAAAACTTGCAACCATATAGGCTCATTTATCCACCTCCCCTCAACTAGCAGCATCCTTATATTATGGCTGTCTTATGAACATAAAGCATCTAAATATGTTATAACCTCCTTAATACAGTGTTATAATTTTTGCTTTAATCCATTGTATGTGTTTCAAGGAAACTTCAAAGAAGAAAAATGTGGTCTTTTCTTTCTACCTATAGATTTACCATTTCTAATATTCTTCATTCCTTTCTCAAGATTTGGATTTTTCCTCCATTGTCATTTTGCTTTAGCCAGAAGAACTTCCTTTGGCATTTCTTATAATGCTGGTCTACTTTGTTAACATTCTGGAAGGGTCTTTGTACTTGACCAGTAGTATACACACACACACACACACACACACACACACATATGTGTGTGTATTTCTTTTTGGCACTCTTTGAATGTTGTTCCACTGCCTTTTGGCCTTCATTGTCCTTAAGAAAAAGTTGTCAGTATTTCTGGTAGTTGTTCCCCTGTATGTAATATGTTGTCTTCTCTGGCTGCTTTAAAGAGCCTCTCTTTATCTTTGCTTTTCATTAGTTACATCATGAAGTCTCTGGATATGGTTTTCTTTGAATGTATGTTGTTTGGGATTTGCTGAGGTTTATAAATCTATAAATTATGTTCTTTACCAAATTTGGGAAGTTTTCAACCATTATTTCTTTTAATATTTTCTTTTTCTACCCTATGTCATTCTTTCCTTTTTTTTTTTTTAATAAAGATTTTATTTATTATTTTTAGAGAGAAGGACAGGGAGAGAGGGAGAGAGGCATCAGTGTATGGTTGCCTTTCAATAGCCTCCAGCTATGGGCTGGAGACCTGGCTTACGACCTGGTTTGCGACCTGGTTATGTGCCCTGGCAAGGGAGTCGAACCAGCAAACTTTGGGTTCACAGGCTGGTGCCTTATCCACTGTGCCACCAGCCAGGGCTTCCTTTCCTTTTTAAAAAATTGTATTTATTTCTTTTTAGAGAGATGGAAAGGGAGGGAGAAAGAAAAAGAGAGAAATACCTATGTGTGAGAGATACATTGACCTTTGCTTCTTGCATGCCCCAGCTGGGGACCAGGTTCACAATCCAGGCATGTGCTCTGACTGGAGATCAAACCAGCAACCCTTTGGTTTGCAGGCCAGCATTCAATCCACTGAGTCACACCAGCCAGGGCTCTTTCCTTTCTTTGTGGGCTTATAGTTACACATATATTAGACTATTTGCTATTTTTCCACAAGTTTCTGAAGCTTGTGAAACTATTTTTTTCTGCCAAGTTTTAATTTTCCTCCAAAGCCTTGGTTTACTTCCTGAGCCTTCAGGTTGTTGTTGTTGTTTATTTGTTCAGAGTTCACAGGTATTATCTGCTGGAGGAGGTCAGTTTGTTGGGGTTTTACTCTGCGAGGGTTTAGTTTTAATGGTTTTATCCTCCCCAAGGCCCAGCACCAGATAGAGTGCATATGGGTGTCAAGAAAATTTGAATGAATGGGCAGTGCAACAAACAAACTGCTTTTCACCCTTTCCTCTTTCCTTTCACTCAGCTCGACCCCTTTGAATCCAGTGATCCCTTTTCATCCTCCAGTGTCTCCTCAAAAGGATCAGGTGAGACTAATGACTTATTTTCCTTCTGACTCTTCCTCAGGCAGTGGTAGGAGCCCACCCAGTTAATGATTTCATTTCCAAAATTGATGTGTCCTCAGTGTTTATGTCATTAGTCAGTGGAACCCACCAGACCCAGGCAAGGGTATTACCAGTGAATATATCCACAGGTAAAAAGGAAACTGTTCAAGAAAGAACATTCCTGCCATTGTCAGGCTGGACATTGTATCTGTGCAGCTATAGGTACTGAGGCAATTCAACCAGATACCCACTTCCCCATTTCCAAGTAAATGCTGGCATCTTTCTGGAAAGGAAGCTTAGCAGTAGGAATTAATTCTGTAGTAACACCAACATTATTGGTTCTTCTTTACGCATTCCTCTGTATAAATCTTTGGTTTGAACCTTGGAATTTTTTTGCAAACAAAGTTTGATCAAGGGTACTGGCTTGTACATCAAGGGAAGGAAGCATTTGCAGACTCCCCCTTGCTTATGGGAATAGGTCTCACCTAGTCCTGGTTCCTTGCCTCAAAACTTGCTTATTGGTTATAGAATTTGATATCATAGCTGAGCAAGGAGGTTACTGTAGGCAAATTGCCCTACCAAAGAGAAAGCTCAACAAAAATCTCTACCCATGGGGAGATGCCCCATATCAGTCATGTGGATGGTGGGTTACTGTTGAATGGCTCCTTTTTCCCTCTTACCTCCCCTCCTGAACCAGTGGGACAGCAGGCACCATCCTGTCCAGATGCATGATCCCAGCAAACAAATGTGACATCCTGAATCTCCTGCTTCCTGGGCTGTTGAGTACTGAGAATCAGCACTTCCCCTTGGCCCCAGGAGGCGTGTCATAGGATGCCCTGTAACTCTGCCTCTGTTGGTGATACTTGCAGGTCTCTTTGGAACTTTAGACCCCTTCGGAAGTGGGTCCTTCAGTAGTGCTGAGGGCTTTGCCGACTTCAGCCAGATGTCCAAGGTAAAGCCCTTTCCATGGAGCACCTGAGCCTCTGCCAGGGTCCTTGTGCCTCTTATTGGGGTCTTGTCATGCTGCCAGGCAGAATTGTTAACACCACATATGTTTCCTTTGTACCTGTCAAACTCTGAAATGTACCCTCACATGAGGCCATGAGTCAGCGGACAGGGTCTAGAAAGTGCCAATGATTGTGATCAGAGCTGTTTTTGTTTCTCTGAACTAAACTGCCCGAGCACTCAACTGGGGGACCACAGGCTGGCAGTCAGGAGGTATCTGGAGAAAGTGGGCTGAGTGACTGGAGCTGCCTGTGCACAGACCCCAGAAGGGTTTGAAAAGTGAGAGCTCAGTGAATACATCCACAGGTAAAAAGGAAACTGTTCAAGAAAGAACATTCCTGCCATTGTCAGGCTGGACATTGTATCTGTGCAGCTATAGGTACATTAACTGACTATGGCTATAATCCCAGATGGTGCTGCTGAAAGGAGTGTGGGGGAGAGATGTGGTAAGAGCTGAATCTTTAACGTAGCAAACAGTCAGTAGAGTATGTTCAAAATGGAAAGATTCAGAACTCATAGTAGAAGCCTATGATTAATAAAGTAAATTCCAGAAGAAACTGCTAAGTCAAAACCGTTGGCCTTGGTAAATGGGAAAGGCAACAGGCTGAGAGTCTTCTTTTCTTTTTATAACCTTCAGAGAGCCTCTTGATTTTAACAATGAGCATGTGTTTCTTTGATAAAAATTAAGGGAAGTGTTAGGTGTGCTCTGTATTGGCGTTTGGCCGTGACATCACCCCTGTTCCCATTACCCATGTGCGTTCTGCTCCTCCTCGGCAGCCCCCTAGGCAGGCGAGGGAGGTCTCTCACAGATGATGAGCTTCACATGTAACAGCCTATGGCTGCAGAGCAGTAGAACCCTGCTTTCTTCATTCATTCTTCCTACTCCTGTCAGGTACTGTTCATCACTGGGTGTGGGGTCACCACAAGCAGAATACATTCTCATTTAACCTTATATCCTAGTTGGGGAAGGCTCAGAGCCAGATGGTGCAGAGGGGTCTAGGGAGGGAGCCCCTGGAGGATGGGAGCCGTGCACCTGCAGCAAAGAGCACCATGCTCATCCCTGCCTGTACTCCCCCCGTCCCCCAGTGCCATCTCCTCGGGGCATTCTGCTTGCTTGCTCCATTTTTATTCAGCCCTAGGAACACACAGTTGTCTGGGGGCTGGGCACTGAGTGTTTGTGGTTAACAATATGTGATTGAGGTCTGTAGCTTCTGAGAAGCATTTGAGATTCTGTTTGGGCCTTCAAAGAAGTGCACAAACATAACTGTCAAGGTAGCAAATCCAGCTTCTGGAAGAGACAGAATGTCTGTGTGTCCATCGGCTGCTGCAGGAGAGAGCCCAGAGGTGCTGGTGTTGCAGCCTTTTTTTCTTCCAGTGCCTGGGGGAAAAAGGCCTCCATCCCTCATATGGAAACTCTGTGACCTTGACTATTGGATGTTGCCTGGGATTGGTGCCTATTGCTTAATGGCTGTGACTTGTGCCTGCACTCCATGGGTGGAGCTGTGTGGCCTCAGTGTCTGTCCTGCTTAGTGGGTGGGAAACTATCTGCTGAAATCAGAAAAATTCTGCCACACGATGGCAGCAATCCCCAAGGACAGGTTTACATTGGATTCTCAAGTTATCCTAGTGGGTCATCTCCCTGCAGGAAGCTTGCCCCAGGGGCAGAGGGAGTGAGAGCTAGCAGTGGTTCAGTCAGGACAAGAATGAGTGCACAGGGGGGAGCCCTATTTCAAGAAGTATCTGAGTAGAAGCTGTGTGGACTCTGAGGGCCAAGGGAGGATAGCCAGCCTGGGGTTCCCGGTGGCAAGAATGGCCACCCCTCCCTCCTCCTGGCAGACTACAGAGGCTCCAGAGCCAGGCAGTTCTAAGCTTGGGCCCTTCAGTATTTCTTCTTATTCCCACTCTTACCTAAAGTTGCACTTTCCCTCTTGAAATTCCAGTTACTCTCCCCTTGTTCTCATGTCCCTATCAGGCTGCACACACACGTGCACTTAATGACTGCACAGCCAGCGCCCCTTCCTGTTGGCAGCGTTGGGATGGAGTTGGATGGGGCTGTGGAAAGTCTTTCTCCAGGACCCCATTGTTTTGTTTCCATGATCCCATCCGCTCCTGATCTCGTGCCGCTGGTCTGCTAAATACCAAGCCCTAACCTTGTAGGTCTGTGTTTCCCTTTTGGTTCTCTGTTTTTCAAGAACATCATATATATAAATAAAATGCTGAGGGAAACGAAAGTAAAGTGACAAGAGGTGTTGGTTTTTTTTTTGGCTCTTGGTTTTGTTTGTTTGTTTGTTTTGTTTTTTTAAATCGCTAGCTTTTCCTCATCTGAGCAGGGTTGTCCACCTCTGTTTGGCTGAAGGAAAGTGGCAGCCAGTGATGTGACTGTGGTCAATTCCTTGGGAAGATTCTTTGGGCTTGAATTCCTAGCTGAGGTCCCCACCAGACCCAAAGAGATTTTTCTAGACAGTATCAAGCCTATGTTACCTTGCTTTCAACACAGATTCCCCAAATAGATTTCAGGGAGCATCTGAGAATAAAAACAAAACCCCAGCTTAACTATTTCACAGCTCACTCTTGCAAAAAGGTGTCTATGAAATACTTGGTTGGTTGTTAGCCCATTTTCAGTTTTTCTTTTTCTTTTTTTTAACTAGGTACTTCTATTTAGGGCTTTTAAAAAATACTCCAAATATATTTTATTTTTAGAACTGCTTTTTTCATAGTAGCTTTACTGTCTCTCTTTTTTTTTTTTTTTTTTGGGGGGGGGGGTAGTTCCCTATGGGCCAACCAGAGAGCCCCTACCAGCTTTAGTGAGACCCTTCTAAAAACGGCAACTTTCCCTGAAGTCACACCTGAGGAGAAACCATCTAGTTTCAAAGGAGGCTTCTTGGGAAACTCGAAGTTGTGAAAATTTGGATTCGGAATTGACAAAGGCATTGTGGTGTTAGAAGTGATATAATTCACTTCTGTGTGGGCATACCAGGCATTTGCAGGTGCAACCCTTTCTTGTGGGCTCAAGCTGCCCTGGCTGTGTACGTTTAAACAAATGAAGGAGCAGAGGGTCAGCCTGGTCGGTGACGTCTCTGGCCGGGAGAGTCATTGCAGCACATGGGCCAGGTGAACAAGAGGGCTCTGCACTCAGAGACTTGGGAGAGGGTTGGCAGGAGGGCTCCAGGTGTCCTTTTGTGCCCTTTCCCCAGAGCTGATGCATTGCCAATACTAGGGACCAAGAATGGGATCTACTTGGAGCCTCAGGGCCCGTCATGCTGCCTCTCTGCTAGGAAAATGGTCTTGATTCCTGCCTGTCTATCTCAGGTTGTGGTGAAATTGTGTGAGGCCCAGGCCCACGCCCAGGGCATGGTCTCTGACTGGCAAAGCAGAAGCACCAGTGTTCCTCTCCTTTACCCCTGCCCCATTGTTCTTTCACAGACAACAGACCCTAAATCACCTTTTTAAAAGCTAAGCTTTAGGTCAGCACTGCACTCTACTTCTCATGCTGCCTACCCTGGGAAAGACTGGGTAACGGAGCAGCAGGCATCAGGTGTCAGGAGTTGATGGGCTGTTTGCAGGTTCTGTGGTCTAAATGAATTCTATTCATATCCACCTCTTTGGCATGATGATAACCATGCTGTCTTTGACTGATTTTGTCTGGAAACCTACTGAAATGATTTACATATGACCTATCCTGTTTTGGCTGCAGCCCTATGAGCTAGGGCCTGTCATTGCTGTCAGCTTCACGGATGAGGTGACTGAGGCACTGAGGCTGTTCATTGGTGGCAGGGCTGGGCTTTCAGACTCCATCTCTGACCACCATGCTCTGCAGCCTCTCTAGGATGTTCTGGAAACTCAAGCAGCAGATTTTGCCAATAGATTCCCTGACTTCTGTATCTAAAAGAACAAGTGAGCATAGAGCCTGGGAGAGGAGAGCAAAGACTGTGTAGGGGACCCCTCCTTGCCCTGCCACAGCCCTGGCAGCCCCGCTCACTCAGTGCTCGGGTGGTCTTGGTAGAGAAACCTGGGGTAGTTGCAGATCCCCACCTTTCTAGGGGCCTTCTCCTACCCACTGATCCATTGGCCTGCTCTGCCTCTTACCTACATCCACATGTGTCTTCTTCACAGACCTGAGGACAGGGATACTCTACCCAGAATGTGGCCTGAGACCTGCCATGTGGGGACAGGTCGCCAGCAGTCTAGGGCAGGGTCCAGGCGCCCTGGCCCAAGAAGCAGACATCGTGGGTTCCCTCCTGACTCCACCACTGAGGTGCTGTGTGACTGGCAGGCTGCATCTTCTCTCTGTGCCTCAGTTTCCCTGTGTATAAAACCGAAGAGTTGACAGTAGGACTTCCTCCCAAGGTTGTTGGGAAGATGATATGAGAAGATCAGCATAGAGGCAGCATTTCCAGGCAGGTGGCATCAGAATATTGGGGGTGGGAACCAAGGTGTCCAGTGGAGTCAGCGGAGTGTGCAGAAGCCTCTCCCCTCCTCAAAACTTATGTCTATGACTAGATACCAGAGACAGAGGAAGGCTGAGTCTTTGTCCGTATGACTGGATCCCGGAGGAGGGGCAACTCTACAACACAGTCCTCATGACTGGAGGCCGGCCCTTCTCCCTGCTTCTCCAGTGATCTGTGTGGCCCAGCTTACCTGAGAAATCCCACCAACGTACTTTGGTTCCTGCTTTGTCTTCTGTCCCTAGGCCTATCCCACTAAGGGGAGAATTAAAAGTACCTCTAGGTCCCCTGCCCCATCTCCTGCTGTGTGTAGCGCACCCTGCTCTGATCCACCTGTCCTTGGTTTTACTCTTTGAGAACAGGTTAGTCATTTTCCCTGTTTCCACTACCTTCAGCAGTTATCCTTCGTTACCCTGGGGGATTCTTTGCAAGACCCCTGCTGGATGCCTGAAACCTCCATAGTACTGAACCCTATATAGACTGTTTATTCCTGCAGGTACACACCTTTTTACTTAGCACTTGACAGCTTCTCTCTTGTTATATCTAAATTGCCAGCATCACTACTCTTGCGCTTTGCAGCCATTATCAAATAAAATAAAGTTGGTCTGAGCACAAACACTGTGATACAGTGACAGTCGATCTGATCGTGGAGACAGCGACTAAATGACCGACACACTGGCAGGGAGCATCTGCAGGAGCATCTGCAACATGGAGATGCTAGGAGGTGAAGGGGATGATTCACACTACTTAGAAAGGTGCACAATTGAAAACTTACGAATTATTTCTGGAATTTTCTATTTAATATTTTCAGACTGCAATTGACCAGGGGTAACTGAAACTGTGGAAAGAGAAATGGTAGCTACGTATCTCTCCTGTCTCTACTTTTCCTAGTTATTTTCTATTTTAGTTAAAAGTGGTCCCCGCACGCACAGAAGGTGATCTCCTTTGGGTGCCTGTCATGAGACATGTGCCGGCCTGCCTGCGGCCATCCATCTGGCCGTGGAGGTGTGTTGTGCCCAGTGCTATGCTGGTGCTCGAGGTGGGGGTGCACGCACAGTTGCTGCTGGGCTCGGCCGGCAGGCACCTTCCCCATCACCTGTGCTCACTTGCAACGGATACAGAGAAGAGGAGGGGACTCAAGCTTGCCCTCCAGGCCACCCAGTCAGGTGGGATGGGGCTGGAAACCTGTTAGTGTGGAGCGCTGGTGGGAGTCCTGTGGGACATCTACGGACACAGTGGGCAGGAAGGAGTATCAGAGAGCTCTGAGGGTGGCAGTGAGGTACGGCCGGTCTCCAAGGAAGTAGAGGGCCTCTGGTAGACTGGGTGGGCTGAGCTCCCCAGTTGGAGACCCTTTGTGCACAGGGGCCTGGAGATGGGGCCCAAGGGATTCTAGAGACCAGGGAGTTCTTAGGAGAGATGGGAGGAGGGATTCAGCAGGGATGAAGCCAAAGAATTAGGCGGGGGCGGGGGGTGGGCAATGATGATGAATGCTTCGAGGTTACCTCTGGGCACCAGGGCAATGCAGTGCTACTTGCCTACCCATGTGCCTGTGATTTCTGTTTATCCACCTGCCTGCTCACCTACCTGTCATCTCTCTCTACCACCTACCTACCTACCTACCCAACTACCTTTCACCCCTAACTACCATCTACCTACCTACCAGCCTACCTGCCATCTTGGTTTAAATATACCTGCCTCTTACCTACCCGTCATCTCCACCTGTCATTTTCCCACTCACCCACCCACCCATCTTCTACACATATATCTTTTGCTGGGGAGATGAGGTCTGATTTGGGTTTGAGACAGTGGGATGATTTGCTGGGGAGAGCAGGACTGGCAGAGCTCGGGGAGGGTCCAGGCCAGAGGTGATAAGAGCCCCACAGCGGCAGTCCTGGTGCTGCTGACAGGGGTGGGTGTGGGCTGGGTAGTCAAGGATGGGCTCTAACCTGAGTCACTAGGTGGGCAATGGCACCTGGGAGCACAGAGAGGGTCTGGTGTGGTTCTGACCCTTGCCTGGAGCTGCCTGGCATTGAATAAAGAGGGTGAAAGTGGGGCACATCTCTGAAGCATGAGCAGGAGGCCCAGGGGACCCTGGAGTCAGGAAAGATGTCCCCATGTAAGCAGAACAGTTGTGTGGCAGGGAGCACCCTCCCATAGCAGAGCCTAGGGCTGCTCTTGCCCACTCTGTCTTGCTGGTGCACCCCTCACCAGCCAGGAACCTCAGCTGTTGAGGACGGAGGAAAATGAGGGCTTGTGAGAGAACCCTGGTCCTAATGGGGGCCAAGCTGCACAACCCGAAGGGTGGGGGCCTCACCAGGCTCTTGGTACTCAAGTGCTGGCTTGGTGAACGTCCGCTGCTCCTTGTTAACAGTTATTTTTGCCTCTCTTTCGTGTCCTTTCTTACAGCCCCCACCTTCTGGTCCTTTCACCTCCTCCTTTGGAGGGGCAGGATTCTCCGATGACCCTTTTAAAAGTAAACAGGACACTCCCGCTCTGCCTCCGAAGAAACCTGCTCCTCCACGGCCTAAACCGCCCAGCGGTCAGTACGCTTTTTTCTCTCGCCGCCGCCCACCCACCCACCGTCACAGGGCTGTGGGGGACTTGAGGGCCCCTTAGTTCTCCACCCCAGAGTAGGGCTTTGCTGTGAGGTCTGCACGCAGAACAAGAGTGTCTGCCCTCTGCCCAGTCTCCTCAGTCCACCATGGTGTGTGCTTGGAGCTCGCCTCCCACCCAGTCCTGTGGGCCAGTTTCTGTTCATGGCCTGGGATGACCTCCCAAAGGCCTAGGGCTCAGGATCCCCTTCGTGCCAGCAGAAAATGCTACATGACCCCTAGCTGACCCTGTGATTGGGTTCTGTCCCTCTGGCCTCTTCACCCCACTGAGCTTTTCCCAGGTTGACTTAGGGGGGTGGCCCAGGGGTGAGGACAGCAACTGAGCCTGCCCCTCAATCCAGTATCTGGCTAAGGACTCGGAGTGACGCGGCAGGAGTTGGAGGGTGGGGTCTTCCTTGGCTCTTTTGATATAAGAGGAGGCAGGATGCTCCTTAACTCCCACCCTGACATCTCAGTAGATGGCTCCTGCAAGGGGTTTCCTGCACACCCCACCTTGCCTGGCTATGGCTGGTGCTGCAGTTTCACTCAGCCTTGGCCCTGGCTCCCTCTGAGGATTCTGGAGACTTTTCGGTCATGTGTGCGGCCTCTTATGGGATAACCATAGACCCACAGGCCAGGAACCAGACTCAAAAGCAGCAGAGGGACTCCCTGCAATTTCCCCGTCCCTTTCCTCATCCCCGCCTGATGATGTTCTCAGCACCCTGGCCAGTGTGGTCTTTTATTCACTGGTCTTCAGGCAGAGTCTCACCCTCCACTGTCTGTAGACTGTGGGCACCCCCTTGGTCCTGCCTCCTGTTCCTGCTCCTTCCCTTCAGTCTGCCCCAGGGCTCCACTTGGTGTCATCGTTGCAGGCTCCTGCGTCTGTAGTTACAAGTGGTTATTGTTCCAAGGCTGGCTAGCCTTCCTAACTGAGCTACACTTGGCAGTAGAAACAAACAGAGGATGAGTTATTTTAAAATTGCTGCCTTCCCCTCCTGTCACTGGGGCCAAAGCTTTCTCTCAGGAGGATGGGCACTGTGTGCGCAGAGCCCAGTGTGTCTTACTAGCGGGTGAGTCATGAGAGGAAGTTTGACCATGGGTACGGTAGCTTTATACAGATTTTCTATGAGCTATGAGCAGAAACATGCATAAAGAGATTGCCTCTGTCAGCCACACATCAAAGACATTTACCGTAAAACGGGGGAGAAAAGCAAAACAACAGAGGAATTCCCTTCCATCTGTGAGAGACTGCATGTACCTTAGAGGCAGCAGCTCCTTAGGGACCCTCGACAGTCTGATGGAGTAGCCTCAAGTCTCCTCACTCCACCTCAAAGATAGGCACCAGAGAGTGTGTGCATGCACACCTACATGCAGGCACACACTTGTACATACACGTGTGCATGTGTTCAGTTACTGCTGGCACACACATGCACACGTTCCCATGCATCCCCCCTTGCAGACACACATTCTCACAGTGCCCGCATGCACGGGCACGTGTACCACACAGGTGCGCACTGAAGAGAGTCGTAGCAGCTCTTGGGCCCCGAGGAGGAGCTGCTCCCCTTGCCTGCTGGCACGTGCAGAGCTTTGTTCTCAGGGTTCCTTGGGGTCTCTCACCTTAGCCTCCTCCCCTTCTCTAAATCAGTGCTGGCTCTGCTTTGAGCTTGCCCTGACTGTCCCCTCCCTCAGGCCTCCCATCTGTGAGCCTACCCACCCTATCTTGGCTTCTTTTTTCAGTGTATCATGGACTTCGAGAGCAGGGGCCTGGTGACCTCCTTGGAGCTGGTTTCAGAGCTTGGGCTTTTAGAGAGCTGTTCATGTCTCGGGGGGTTTGGACCTGTATCCCAGGGTCTTAGGCTGCCTTCATTCATGGCTTTGGGCTGCTCTGCCTTGGCCTGTAAGGTACCTCAGATATCTTGCTCACATCAGCAGACCTTTAGGGGGCATTCATGTGACTACTACCCCTCCAAACCCTAGCAAGACCCACAGGTGAGTCAGGGTGGGCATTGTGATGCCTTTTATTTACCGTCAGAGGAAAGGGAAGTGAGAGAGGTCACATGGGCCTCCCAAAGTCATGTCATTGAGATGGTTGAAGGGTAAGCCCTGGACCCTCTGACCTACCCCCAACCTGGGCCTCTCACCCCCATAAACAGCTGTAATAAGAATCACACTGTGAGGTTCGAGGTGTTCTGGAAAACTGTCCACTCACGTGCCGAGTTTAATCTGTGGCCAGCCATGATGTATCCACGTAGAGGCCTAAATGTCTTGTCTGATTCCCTTACCTAGAAGCGATGGCCGAACAGAAAAGCCCTGCACTGTATACCCTGCTTGGCGGTAGGTACATACTGTGTGGTGGTCGCCATTTGAGTGCTCCCAGTGGTGTTTTGCTGTGATTTTCATACTAACCTCTAACACTAGCTACGGAACTGCACATCACCCTAGCCATTGACTTTTTTATGAGTTTCATTTGGAGCAGACATTTGGCAGTTTGGGGATGCAGAAGAAGGTGTCTGCTCTACGCTACTACTCTGGTTGAGGGAGTTAAGTCCCAACTGCTCACTGCATGGTGCAAGGCTGCTCAGACCGGGAGCGGCCTGATGGTTACCTGGTTCTAGCAGGACAGGTTGGCGGATGAGTGAAGGTGGAAGTCCTGCTCAGAGCATTCAGTGTAAAAACACCAGGCACACCTCTTATTTTCTTGATTGCTTAGAATGGGAGACAGCCAAGAGTATATCCAAGTGTTGGGGAATTTTTGTTTTTAAAGAAAAATAGAATCCAACAGGTTGAAAGTAAGGGAACAAAATGTCCTTCTTTGCTCTTCTTGCTGACCTGACCCTTTCCTGCTAGGAGAGGCCTCGTAGCCAACGTGAGGAGGTGGCTGCTGTCCCCTGGGAATGCACTGTGTGGTTGCACTCCAGGGCCCTCCTGACAGGTGGTGGTGGCTGGGGATAGTGATCCCTGCATGGCTCAGTGGGGAGGAGCTGAGGGGTTCCCCTGCTCCTGGGGGCCCTGTGGCCCTAGTGGTTGAGCTGTGATCCTCTAGACACAAGCAGCATGGTCAATCTAGCCTGCCAAGTGATAGTGTTTTTTTCTCATAAACCAAACGCACACTCTTACCTGCCTCAACAGAAATCAAGGTGATAGAACATGTTTTTCCAAAATCTCACTACCCTGACATGAGTCTGAGGACACCACTTTCCCACCTGGGGCTTATTTGTCCCGGGGGGCACAGCAGTTCTTAGAGCCTACCAGGTCTCTGCACCTGGAGTTGGTGCCACAGGTGAAGCCAGGATGGGTGAATCTGATGCTGTTCCCCTCACTGCTGAGTTGCCTGTGCCATGAGGACCCAGGGAGGCAGCTGGGTGGGTTGGTCTAGGCAGCTGTTGTGGGGAGGGCCTGGGTCCCTGCTCTGGCCCTGCTGCTTACCTCCTCCAGGCTGCTCACCTCCTCGGGGCTGCTCACCTCACGGGGCTGCTCACCTCACGGGGCTGCGCACCTCCTCCAGGCTGCGCACCTCCTCGGGGCTGCTCACCTCCTCGGGGCTGCTCACCTCCTCGGGGCTGCTCACCTCACGGGGCTGCTCACCTCACAGGGCTGCTCACCTCCTCAGGGTTGCTCACCTCCTCGGGGCTGCTCACCTCCTCGGGGCTGCTCACCTCCCGGGGCTGCTCACCTCCTCGGGCTCTCACCTCCCTCAAGTGCCTTAACCTTCCTGAGTCTCAGTTTTCCTACCTGACCACAGGACCAGCTCTGGCCTAGCAAGTGCCTGTGTGGGTAGAGTACTGACACAGTGGTGGCCCACAATGTGATGTGTGTAACATGCATCACCAGGATGTGGGATCCCCCTGCTGTAGGCTCTTTTCCCTGGGAAAGATGAGGGATGGGCTGACTGTGCACAGGGTTTATTAGGGTTCCTTTCTCCTGGCCAGGCTGCAGCTTACTGGAACTTTTCACAGTTGAGTCAAGTCAGAGCACGGTTAACTAAACTACAAACAAAGCTGTAGGGGCCTCTCTGGCGAACCTAAGCGTTGATGCTCATACAGGACCAAATGCACGTTTGGGCAAGTCATGCATGGTGTTTTGCATGTAGAAGTGGCAGTGTTCACATTCTAGGATCATTAATATTTATTTATGTATTTGCTTGCTTGATTGAAGTTTAATTGACATGCGATAAACACACATATGTAAGTGTCCACCTATGCAGTTACAGCCGGGGATCTTCTACCTGGGAGCCTTGTGGAAGTTCTCAGGAGAGAGTTCTTGTGTCATACTCATGTGACTGGGGCAGCCTATTTGGGCCATCTACTGTCAACACCAAATCCTCAATTCCCTGTTGAGTTTAGTCAGAAAATACGCCATTGGGGTCTGTCATGTCACCCTCAGAGGCACTCATAGGGCTTTGGCATTGAATTTTCTGTGCCTGGAGGGCTTTTCTAGAAAGGTCTGTCAAGGTATTGAGTAACCAGCAGGTGTCTGTTTAGGGTTGAAGAGAGAATTAGTTTCTTCTAGGCAGATGCAAATCAGACACCTCCGAAACCTGTCAGTTGGAGTCTGTGCACATACCTCCCCAGGTAAACAGTGTGTATTTTCTGCAACGGGCAGAGATCGAGATCAGTCAGAACTCACTGCTCAAGAGTTTCTAGGTAAAAGTTGTTGATTTGCAAAGAAACAGATTTTTTTTAAGTGCAGGAAATGGCTGTGTGGGTGTCAGTGATTGGGCCTCCCGCCCGCCCCACAGCAACAGATAGTGGGACCCTGTGCCCGGGCCCCACCCTTGCCACTTCCTCTAAGTGCAGCTTTGTGGTTCGGCAACACCTCAGTGACACCAGCTAGCTCGCCTTCACCACTAACCAACCAGTCACCTTTAACCTCTCCACAATTTAATTGTCCTTTTATTACTGCTAATGGCCTTTTCACCCCCAG
Source organism: Noctilio leporinus (assembly GCA_004026585.1). Classification (NCBI taxonomy): domain Eukaryota; kingdom Metazoa; phylum Chordata; class Mammalia; order Chiroptera; family Noctilionidae; genus Noctilio; species Noctilio leporinus. The sequence goes on along the minus strand of PVIW01004627.1, from coordinate 45,315 downwards.
AATAAAATCATGCACACACTTATAAGGCCTTTTTGCCCCTTTCCCACTTCCCATATTCCTTGTGATGAATGCAGGCAAACAGGATACTACTTAACCTGCATCCTCTGTGATTCAAATGATTCTCAAAAAAGAAAAAAAAAAATACTTTTCCCCTAGAACATGAGTTCGGGCAGGGAGATTGGCTGGCGGTTCTTTCCTGTAGGTAGTTTTCTGGTTGCCCTTGGGCCGGCCCACTTGCTGAGTGGTCACCTTGACAATCCTGCGGGGAGCTGCCACACGGGACATGGGCACGGAGGAAACCCCAAGTTCCTGACTAGTGCCAGCCGGGTGTGTGCTGGCTTTCCCCATGTTCTGAGAGGCCTGGCTGAGGCGAAGCCAGGGTGGTTGTCCTTCACCGGCATGGTCCCAACCTCATGTTTTTCACTCAAGATCCACTTTTAAAATGGCTTCTCCAGTTGAGCCATGCGGTTAGCACCTCAGCCCTGAACTTAACTACTTTAATTCCGTTCCCACGATGATTTCAAAGAGATAATCAGTGGGTACATGAGAGGTTCTAGAATCGGACAAGCAGTTCACTGCCAGCTCAAGAAGCTTGGAAAATTTCGGCACTGTCAGCTAGCCACTGTAGCCACCTTTCCTAGCCACTAGCAGGGTCTGTGCCAGTCTGGGTGTGACCCCTGAGAATGAGTGCTCAGGAGCTGGGAGGACCCTGCTTACAGCAGAGGGAGAAGTGTCATTTTACTCTCAGCCTCTGCCTCTTACAAGTAAAATGCCAGGAGATGGGTTGTTCTATGGGTGAATTTCTGTTCTGCAAAGTTGGCTAAGTTTGAAAATAGAAGCATTTGCCTATCTTAGCACACACCCACCCTCCTGCACCCAGAAGGGCAGATTGAGTGGGAGTCAAGTGACACAGTTGTCATCTGTTGTTCAATGTGGTGCACATACCTAGGCTTCGGGTCCTAGAGCACAGAAGTCAGGGCTCGGCTGGCTCAGCCTGCTGGGATCCTGGGGGGTGTCATGGGGAGGGGTGCAGAGAACTCTCATCCTGTATTTGAGTGTCGGTTTCAATGACGCGAGCCACTCCCCTGCCCCTGGCCCCCTCCCCACCACTGTGGGGCCTTGTGTCTTGTGTACCTGCCATCAGCCTTCCCTCAGCTTTTTGGTTGCACCTACAGCAAGGTGAGGGGTCCAGGAAGGTGCTCCCTGTGCTACTCCTGCTTTTATAGGTGGAGTGAATATAGTTGCTCATTCCTTCTTCTCACATTCAGAGCACTGAGTAAACCCCTCTCCTTCCACCATTGTCAACTGAAAAATGGCACATGTGTGATTGGTTGGGGGGAGGAGATGGTCATAAAGAGAGTAAGAGTTGGGGTCCCCCATTCAGCTATAGGCTCCCCTGACTCCTGAGCCAACCCACAGCAGGAGGATATTCCCAATGGGCTCTCAACTGTGCCCTCCAGTGCACATGTACCTTCTCACCACTTTTAGACCTGCCGTGTGGCACCAGTGATTGTTTTAAATGTGGGCACGGTACCTTTCTGCCCAAGCAGAAGTGGCATTCGGGCAGCATCGGTGTTCCTCTGTAGGGAGGAACAAAGGCAGTGGCCCCTGTGGGGCAGACCCAGGGCCCTGCCACCTGGCCATTGTGCAGCTAGTGTCTCCCCATGTCCCCAAGGCACCTGAGCCCCTTGAGGGTGCAGGCAGGGCAGCAGGGTGTGTCGAAGGTGCAAATCAAAGAACAAATATGATTTTAAAAAAGCAGAACTGTGCGACCTGCCATCTGTATTCTTTTTATTGTGAAGACTGAGTTGGAATTTGTAAATTCATTTGTGAATCACGTAGTCCCTCTCCATTTTTGCTACAGATTTCATGTATCCTGTGCCAGGTTTCTTATAAATGAATGTCATAGTAGCCTTTTCTGGAAACCTTGAAGCTTGTATTTCTCACTCCAAAGGGCATTTGTCTTTGGAGGACCCAGAATGCATGGCTCCCGTGCCCTGTTTTACCCTTTCCTTCTGATGCTGGGTGACCCCACATCCACCAGGCTTCTCACCTAGTGAGGTTTCCATGACCTCTGACCACCCCACGGACACCTCCCAGAGGATGGAAAACACCAGTTGTGGGGGAGCCTAGTGGATAATAGTAAATATTTGTTCAGCTTTTCTCAACAATTCAGAACCAAACCTCATCCTGTTCCCTTCAATGTGTTAAGCAGATTTTCTTAAAATTCGGTAAATATTTTTAGTGGAAAATCTCAATGCTCTGATGGTGGGACCTCAGATTTTATCTGCAGGGCTGTGCTACTTGGCACGGCTTTGATCTGCCGCTCGCCTTCTCCTCAAATGTGCAGTAGCGAGCGCAGGGCTGCCTCTTGCAGGCCGGTGGGACAGTCCTGTGTGTCTTCGCCCTCCATGGCCCACTGTCATGGAGCCAGAGGCAACATGTACATGTGTAGATGAAAAGCAGTCCTTGTCAGTATAAAGTCCTCAAGTGATCCTGAATTTGAAGGGTACTCTGGGCAGCCTGGTTCTCTCTCTCCCCACTCCCCGACAATTCACCTGTTTTGCTGGGGATGTGGGGGTAGAAAGGGAGGAGCCAAGGGAATGAGGAGTGCCCCCTCCCCAGCCACAGCTCCTGTGTGCCGGGACTCTAAGAAGCCTGGTGGTTGTGTGGGTGTCCCTCCTTGTATAGGACGAGTGGCAGGATTGTGAAGTTCCCTTGTAGGATGGGTGACAGTCGTATGGGTGTCCCAGTTAATGTATGGTGTGCGGCAGTGGTGTGTGTCCCGTGTTGTGTAGGTGAGTGATAGTTGAGTGGTCGTGCCGTGTTGGAATAAATGGCAGTTGTGAGAACGTCCTGTGTTGTGTAGGCTAATAGCTGCTGTCCTGACCACAAACCTTTGTTTTTTATTTTTTTAAATTTTGTTCTGTTGTTTTTGTATTTATATCTCATCTACAGAACTGCGTTTTCCAACTGCAGTCCTGACTTTTATAAATAGAACCCAGCAAATGTCTGGTTGGAATGAATACACTTATCACACTCACGTGTATTTTTGATATTTTTATTAATCAGATTTATTGAGGCCCTAAGTCATCCAAAACCTCTCACTCTCCTCCTAAGTTATGAATTTCAAAAGAGAGTATGCCTTCTTTGAGTTCTCAGTGCTCATATTTTTTTAAGTTGGGGAGGGTGTGTTTGTACTTCGTTGTTTTTCCATGCACCAGCTCTCAGGGACCCTTCATGGCCAGGGTTCCTGAAAAGCATGTTGGGAAAAGCAGAACTGGGAGTTTTGCTGCCAACAGCTCATTCTGGAGTCACTGCACTGGTCCTGGCCACTTGGCTGATCCCGGCTCTGGGGACTCTCTGGCCTCGAAAAGTTAAGAAATAAAAGAATTAAAGGCATTTCTATCAGGGTGGAGCCGGCCACCAAGTTTTTTTTTTAACAGTGCGCACTGTGGTAAACCATCGGGCATGTATTGTTTTTGCTACAGGCTGAGCATGTGCGGTTTCGGTGCACCGCTTGGGGAACCGTTGAAACTGCTGCGGTTTGAAATAAGCCCTATTTTGCCTTCTCTTAAATCTTACGTCCCTCTCCTCTTGTCCATGAAAACTACTCTGAGTGTTGAAGAATCTCGGTGGGTGCAGGTCAGCAGCCTGCAGCCCCCAGAGGTCTGCCTTTCTGTTGCCTTCGGTCACTGCCCTCTGCTGCGCTGGGCGGACATCTAGGAACGTGACACCAAATCATGCATGCCCAGCATCATCCTGGTTAGCTGTTGTGCCAATTTTCAAAAGATTTTTTGTTCTCTGAAATACGTCTCAGTCATGACCCTTCCTTTCTCATGGTACCTGGAACCGTGAAAAGGCATAAACCCTGCAATGAGTTTGCTTAGGAACATGAAAGCAAATTAAAGTTACCCTGTCACGTTTGAGATAAGCTACATCTCAGAAAATCGGAAAAACGATTAAGGAGTTAGCAGAAGCGGTTATGTAAAAGCAGGAACTAGACCCAGAATTGTTTAAAAGTGCAGCTGCTAAAAACAGTGGGGTGTGGAGAGGGAAGTGCAGGCTCAGGGCTGCCCTGGCGTGTGCCCTCCGCAGAAAGCCTCTGGTCGCAGGCAGAGTGTCGACCAAGCTGGGAGCGCTGCCTGATTTTGCAAGTGTCACGTACAATAATAATTCACCCTCATGCTGAAGCACAAAAACACACAATTGAGGGAAAAACCGTTGTTTTTTTTCCCCCTCTGAAAACAAGAGCAGTTGAGGTGCCCTGGTTTCGTATTAACACAGTCACGATTTCTAAATAACAACGGTTTCGGCAGCAGCAAAGCCGGGCACGGGCAATTCTCGATGTGCACACCTTTCATCTCCCCATCATCTCTGCTTGTCAGAGACCTCAGCTTCAAATCCCAGCAGGCTAGATTCTTTAATGCCCTCCACCCTCCCCTCCAATCTTGCCAAAGCAATTTAAAAAACAAAAAAAACCAGGGAGAAAGTTCTTAATTGAAAAGAGAAAAACAGGAAAAACACAGAAGTGGGTGAAGTGCTTGAACACTCAGCCCCCTTGCTGGGATCGGCTAACCCCTTTATTCTGCTCAGACAGCTGCCCTTTGTGATCAGCCAGCAGCCATGCAGCTGCCACCCTGGACTTGCTGCTGGAACCCGGGGCTGAGCTCTTCCCTGGGGCTCTCACCCTGTCTCCAGCAATCTCTTACATTTTCCTGTGTTAGAATTCTACTGTTTGGTCCATCATTATTTTAGTTTTTGGTAACAAGTCAGCCTTGAGAGTGCACCAGTAAATATTGTTCCTCCTTGCAAAGGAGGGAAGAAACCATATCTCCTTTATTCCCTCCTTTGCTTTATAGAGCATTTCCCCCAGTGGGGCCTTGAGTCCCCCTGGAGGGTCCTGTGGAGCCTGCGTGAGAGTCTGGTCTATGTGTACCCCCAGAAGGCTGGCTGGCCGCCCCCAGGGATGGAGCAGGATTTACTGGGACCTACAGTTTGTTGAGCTCTACCACCCACATGGAGCTGACTCTCAGGGATCCTTGGGTCACTCGACCAGGACAGAAGTCAGGGTCATGGAAGGTGCCCAAGGCAGTGAGGGAGCCTGCAGGGAAGGAGTGATGAGCTATGGGGAGGGTGCTGGGGAAAGGAGAGGTGTGACAGCCAAGTTGGGTAGCCCAGGGCAGTCTGGATGGTGGAAGTGGCTATGGAAAGGAGATCGGGGTGCGGCCACCACGAGATCAGCATTTGTTCCTTCTGCAACCCAAGCCAGTGTCCCCATCCCTTGGGACACTGACTCTCAGGACACCACTGCCTATGGGCCTGGGGGTCCTTGCTCACACTGGCACAGTGAACAGATGAGAGCTTGTCCCCCTGAGCCTAGAAGTGACTTCAGGTGCTTCAGGACACACACACCACACACCCCTCCTTCCCTCCCAGTGTGGCTTGAATGAGGACACTTTCCTCTAGCCTTGATCAAGCCTTGGATGGTGCTACCACTTGGGATTTGGCACTCTCCCCAAGGCAATTGACCTCCCAAGACAGCCACCTGACAAGAGGACCTGCTGCATGTCCTCTCCTGCGGGTGACACCTGCCATCCTCACATGTGACACTGCTCTGCAATGGGGAAGGGGTGCCTAAATGGGAGCCGGACAGGGAACTGCAGACGCTGGATGGGGGGCCTGTGGAGTGCCCCAAGGAGAGGGTGCCCACATGTATCTGAGCACCTGTGGCAGAGCAGAGAGCTGCAGTTGGAGTCCTCAGTTTCCTTTGGGAGGTCATGGAGTACCCAGCTGGTCTGACTTCCAGGTGGTGAAGCTGCACTGGCCTGGCTTCAACGCAGGGGCCTAGAGCATCCCTCAGTCTCTCAGAAGGGCCTCATTATCTCAGGTTTACTGCCTGCCAGGCATCAGAGCTAACTATCCTCTCTATGCCAGGGGAAATGCACAGCTTATAGGTAAAAGGCCAGATAATCAATATTTTCAGCCTTTCCGGCCTTGTATTCTCCATCCCAAGTGCCCAGCTCTGTTGTCATGGATGAAAGCAGCGCAGAGGACTGTGAACAGATTGGTGGTGGTGGTGGGTTCAGGGGGAAGGAGGTGCTGCTCAGGCCCTGGAGATCTGTCAGGGTAAGATTAGGCAGAGTCTAGTGTGAGCTGTTGGGGCCTTTGGGATTTGTCATGTGCAAGGTGGGGGTACATGAACTCCTGTGTTGAGTGAAACTTCATTCATTGGGTTCCCACATTTGCAATAACCTGGCCCACAGATCTGGCAGATCCTGGAGTCTCCCATTGCCGAGCAGGCCTGGAGAGGCATCTGATGATTCCTCATGGAACTTTCTGGCAGAATGGCAGAAACCAGCTGTACTTAAGCCAAACATACCCCGAATCATTGTCTCAGAACCTCATTTCCCTCTAGTACTGAACACCTCTCTGTCTCTGTCTCTCTGTTTCCCCCTCCCTCCCTCTTTCCCTCCCTCCCAAACCCTGTCCTTTGGAGTCACTGGCACCAAAGGGATAGAGGCAGGAGCTGAAAAAGAATTTACACTCTGGGCAGCAGAGTGGGGGTCTGTCTGGTGAGAGTAAGCTGCCTCCAGACCCTCATGGCGAACATGGGTTAACTCTGCACCAAAGTGTGAAGTGAGTCCCCCTTTTAATTGTAAATACCCCCACCCACCCTTTTGTTGTTGGAAGCCTGCAGTATATTTTTGTGCTCAGCCATGATTTTATTGTTTTTACTCAGCATGATAGTGAATGTTGCCCTACTGAAATGAATCACTTTGGAACATTCCCGTGTGCAAACTTTTTAAAGACAACTATAAATTTTAACTGCAGTGGGTGGGGAGGGGAGGGGTCATCTGAAGTGGTTTTCTGGTATCACCCACAAACCGTTAACCCTGGATAAAGCAAGAAATCCAGCCATTCCTCCACCCCTTGGGCTTGTCCCATAGGCAGCATTCCAGATCTTTCTAAAAAGGGGGAAAGATGTCCTAGTGGGCGCTTACCCGCCCAGCCTCCTCAGTCAGGACTCTGTTCTGTCTGTGGTCAGTAACTTGCGTTTCTTCTTTTTTTTTTTTTTTTCTCCTTTTTTTTTTTCCTTTCTCCTAAACTTTCCAGGTAAAAGTACACCTGTAAGCCAGCTCGGTTCTACAGACTTTCCCGACTCCCCCGATCCATTCCAGCCGCTTGGGGCTGACAACAGCGACCCGTTCCAAAACAAAAGGGGGTTTGGGGACCCCTTTAGTGGAAAAGATCCATTTGCTCCCTCCTCTTCAGCTAAGCCTCCTAAAGCCTCTTCCCTGGGCTTTGCAGACTTCACCTCTGTAAGTTGAGTCCTCTGCCTCCCTGCCACCCCTCCCCCTCTGCTTGCAGTTTCTTTGGGCTGGTTTTTTTTTTGGCTTACATCTCCTGGTACCTCATGCCACCGCCCACGTTATTTATTCTGTACTGCTTTCTGTAAGAAAAAAGTGTTTCCCAAATAAAAAAAAAGCACTATGGTTTGGATACTCTGTGATGAGAGCACATATCCTAGCATGGTGGCCAAACCTGGTAGCTGCACCTGTCTCTTGTCTTTCCCTTCTGTGGCCGATTGTACTGTTTCTCTGTCCCGGAGGTGGTTGTGTTCATTGATTACTGGAAGCTGATAGGTCAGACACTTCCGAAGCATGAAAACAAAATTGCAAAAGTTACATTAGGGTCTCGCTATCTCCCAAGGGTCTCTGTGCAAGAGTTGTAACTGTCCCACCTCAGAGCATTTTGTGCAGCAAATACAAATTGAAGGACCTAAGCAGAGTGCATGAAGGAAAAGCAGTTTGGTTCTTTAAAAACTTTTATTTCAGTTACTAGCTCTGATGAAAAGAGAAATACAACCACTGTAAAACTCTCCTTTTGAAAAAAAACAAACAAACAAAAAACTCATAAATCCTGAAAAAAACATTTAGCAAATTCAGGTGGCTTTTCAGAAGCCCATCCTAGTATTTTGAAAGTGTGGCCATGTTTTTTGGTGTGAAAAGATCCCAGATTATAAAATGTTGTCACTTTAGGTGTTTCCAGCACCCTCATCAGTCCCCAGTACCCAGTATCTTCTCAGAGAACTTCAGAGTTTGTCTTCCCAGAATTGGTTTCACTGTCTGTTGCGCACCCATGTTTAAAAAAAGTTTTCTTCATTCAAATTTGCCAAGTACCTTGTTTTCTGGTTAGGTGTGACATACATTACTTTTAGATACTTTTGACTCCTCGAATATCCTTCTTGAAATAAGCTCTGCCATCCATAATCGTGCCCTGTGAACACTTGATTCATTTTAGGTCCACCTCATGCCCAGCTATCCTGTGGCTTATTGAAACTGCCCAAGACACTGTTATGTTCCTGGCTCTTGGTGACCTGTAAATATTTTACAACTGCAGTTAGCTCAGTTTTGTTGACAGCCTGTGCACGCTGTGGATGTGTACAAATGGAGACATTGTTAATAAAAGCCAGAAACAAAACCCGCTTTATCTATAGTTTCTTGAATAGCACCACCTTTGTTTTCTTGGCAGAAAACATATTAAATGCGGATGAAAAAAATAGAGTCATTCACGCATGACTCAGGTACTCTTGTTTTGGTCAGGGCAGAGGTGAGTGGATTGAACGACAATTTGAAGAAATGACTGTTCTCTCTGAAATGCATAGTTCTATTTCCTGTGGCCCCCCCGCCTTGTTCCCCTCCCCAGTGGCTGGTTTATAGAAAACATTTTTTTTTTAAACACACCCAATGTTTCAAGCTGTCATTTGTCTCAACACTTCTAGAATAGTTGGTAACTTTGGTTTTAAAACATTCCTGGTATTTAATCACCCCCATTTCTAGATGGGGAATCTGATTCTGCCCAGTTGAGTTAGTAGCCTGTTTTCTGCTTAAAATCACCTTTCTTGTTTCAGGTGCCCCATTTTTCCCAGATGCTGTCTGGAAATCAGTAAGATTCAGCACCCCCGTGATGGGATGGGGTGGAAGAGAGACAGGAGACCTAACTGGTTTGGGTTGTCCCCCTCGGTCATACCATAGTCCAAAAACATGGTCAAAACTTGCATTTTCATGGCATCTGGGGGTTCAGCCCATCAGCCAGTGGTTTCAGGGTTCACTGGACCTTGATTTGTGCTAACTTGAGAAAGGTCAAAGTCAGTTTCTCTGGTTAATGTATTTTAGCTCCCCCAGTAAGTACTGAGGAGTCTCTATCCACACAGCAGCGTGACTTTCCATCTTTTCTGAGTGCTGCCAAGACATGGCATTACTTGTGCAAAGGCAGTTTGGTGTGTGTTGGAGTTCAGACGCCAACGTCAGACATATACACAGTCCCCCTTTGGTGCCCTGGCTCTGCCGCCCTGGAACCCTCTAATTTACAAGCCCCAAGTTTGCATCAATGGGTTACTTGTGCTGGTTCATGGGAAACATCCCTGGGATTTCTTTAAAAATCAGCTTTTCTGTCTCAGGCAAATATGTTTATTAGGAAGTAGTAGTTATAGGTTAGCAAAACGGCCCTTTTTTCTAGAAGTTTTCATTGAGAGCAGAGCAAATATCAGATGGGATAAGCTTTATGTTGTAGAGTGAGCTGGATGCAATGTCAACATCAGAATAAGTGAGTTGCTGGGAGATAGCTGAAAGTATCCCGGCAAGTGATGTAGTAGTAGTGCTATTAGATGTCTCAGGTATTAGGTGTCTCAGGGTGCAGGTGTCGTCCCAGTGAGGAAGGGCATCCAGGCTTCATGTGAGGAGTCATCTGAATCACTGATCAGTAAACAGCCTGAGCCAGCATCCTTGGACAAGAGTCTCAGAAAGGCAGCATGCCCCCTGTGTCTCAACCCAGAGATGACACAAGAATAATGAAGAGGTCAGAGCTGCCCATAAGCATCCTAGATTCTGGTCCATCGTGCAACACCTCCAGGTCAGAGGATTAGCAAATAGCCTGGTCTGGGTGTCTCCACCAGGGCCCAGAAAGGATTGTCAGCTGATTTGAGACAGAGACCCCCATCCTCCAGTTTTCTCTCAGATGCCTCAGTCTATGGTGCTCCTCCAGTGTGTATAAACCACATGCTTCATGCAAGTCTCCACATTGGGGCTTAAGCTGGCCACGAACCAGTTCACTCTGAAAACTTCTGGGATGTTTCTGTTGGCATGTTTCATTAGAAAATGAAGACCCTTGAGCAGGTTCTGAGACACTCAGGCTGAGCAGGGTCCATGGTGTGGCCTCAGTCCATCACTTGATCCCTCTAGGCCTTGGTTCCAGGCTTTGACCCACATAACCTACGCCATAACCTATTGTCAGGCCCCACCCACCCCTGCTTCAGACAGGCAGGCAGAGGACAGGGTCCCTGTCAGAGCATCCCCCCATGGCTATCTGTAGCACCCTGGAGTCATTTCCGCCAGCATTTGTTGTTTTTTCCTTGTTTTTCTCCTGTTGAGGTGTTGGAAAATTCCCCACAGAGTACAGGAGGTGATGGGGCTTATCTGTGACCAATGGTGGAAACACAAGGGGTGGAGGCCAGTTTTCAGGGAGAGCCATTCAACCTGAGTATTTTTCTGGGCAGTTTCTCTAAGAAACAAAGACTCAACCTTTCCTCCCTGGACAGTGCCTCATGCTGGCTCCTGAGGCTGGGTTGGGAGAGGCCTCCTGGGCTGCCACGCCTCTCCCTCCGGGCCACCTCTGCTCAGACTAGGCCCTGTCCACCCACCCCTCCCCGATTGCCTGCCTGGTTCCCCCACCACCTGGCCCTGTATCACCCCCACACTAGCCATGGGACTGTGAAACATTCAAAACTGCCAATTTGATCACCCCACTCACTGGCCCAGGGAGCTTACAAGGGGAACTCTTCAGTTCCTTTCTGGGGCCTACAAGCCCATTTCAGTGCAGCCCTTTCCACCCCACCCTCAGTTCTGGCCATGCCCAGGTTGGATGCTTGGTCCCGCCATACCCAGAGCTGCAGATAGACCCTGAATGCCTGGGAACCATCCTGTACCCCAGGTCTTCCTGTAGTCGCAGATGACAGCTCCCCCTGCCTCAGGGAGAGTCCAGGATGCTGAGAACTTGGGCTGTGCAGTCACAGGCCTTGGTGTTCCCATCTGTCTCAGTGTCTTACCTCCTGGGCTGTCACTTGGACTTAGTGTGCGGACTCCTTGTGAAGAAGTTGCTGCGAGTTTCTGCCAGGCTTTCTTTTCCCAGTGCCCAGGTGGCACCTACAAGTGCCTTCATAGGAGCCTGTGTTGGATTGGGATTATCTGTCTATCTGTCCTGCTCCCATGGGCAACTGTCAGAGGACCAGCCTGCCTCTTCATCTTTGGTGTCACCCAGTGCTTGACAGAGTTGGTGCTGAGAACAGAGGTGCTGCCTAAGGGAGGCCAGGGTCCACAGGGCCAGAGGTGTCTGACCAGGAGGCGGAGCAGAGTGCCTGGGGACTTGGGGGGACCACGGCAGGAGAAGAGTATGTGCCATCTGGCTCTTCTTTAAAGCTGCAGGACTACAGGTTTGCAGTCACCTAGCTTGGGATCAAAACCGTTTTTCTCCCTTGTTTGAAAAACTTATTTTTAAAAAAATCAAACCTTTCGGAGAAGGACCCCAGCAATGGAAACCTCGTGGACTGAAGGGCAGTGTAAATAACAGGCACTGTCCTGAGTGAGCTGGAGCAACGTTGGGCAGGAAGAGATGCCACATTTCAAGACTATTGCCTCCATGCTTTTGGCCTCCAGACCCCTTTACACATTTGCAAAGACAGACCTGTCCAAGCCTGGCTCTGCAGTCCCAGTGTCGGTCGCTCACCAGCATTGCAGCCTGCCATCAATGCCCAGGCCTTGTGTGCCTGCTGTCCCAGCTCCTCGGGTTTCAGGGGACCTTTCAGACACCCTACCAATCCTAAGAGGAGACCAACCAGGGGCTTCTCCCACACACTGCAGCCTCACAGACTCAGTCCCGGGAGATCGCTGGAGTTCTCTCAGTGTCCCCATACTGTTGTGTCACTGCGTTTGCTTCATTTCCCTGCAGAAGACAGGTGGCTAGTTTCTCTGAGGTCCAGGGGGTGGTTAAGGCCAGACTCAGCCCTGCTTTGCCATGCATGTGACGCCTTCCAGCCTGGGGGTGAGAGCAGGGGTGTGCTTGTCCCCACCTACCCCGCCCCCAACCAAGAGACAGGCTTCTGGCTTTTTCTGGTTTTTCACCCCGGCCTCCATGCATCCTAGCATTGTGTGCAGTTCCCTGTGCTCTGGCCCACCTTTGACAGGACTTGTCTGGGTCCCTTCCCCTGCCTCTGTGCACCTGCCCCCTAGTGGGTGGTTGCAGCTCCCAGGCCATGTAACCCAACCTTCCTTTTTTCTTTGCAGTTTGGCAATGAGGAGCAGCAGCTGGCATGGGCCAAGCGGGAGAGTGAGAAGGCGGAGCAGGAGAGGCTGGCGCGGCTGCGGCGGCAGGAGCAGGAGGACCTGGAATTGGCCATTGCTCTCAGCAAGGCTGACATGCCCGCCGCCTAGTCCAGGGCCACTGAACACATGCGCAGGGCAGGACTGCCCAGGGGGCGGGTTTTCAAAAGAAACTCTGAAGCCTGTATATACACACACAGACACATGCACACACCACACACATACCACACCACACACACACACACACACTCAGCGGTCCCCCATTTCATGTTGTGACTTGTCACAGCCACTCTTAGGTCAAGGACTCGCTGGTCTGGTCGGAAGGCCTCAGGCCCTGGGTGGCTCATCCCAGGTGAGGAAATGTGACTCATCCTGCCCTGAGGCCTGGAAAGGCACAGGCCACCGCCACAACCTCTCCACTGTGACATCTCTGCCTGGTGACAGGGCCCCACCTGGGATGGGCAGAGGGAGCCTGCAGCATCTGGCCTTCCCTACTCCGCTCACAGCTGCTTTGAGTACCAGTGCCAGGGCGCGCCGCCCTGCCTGCTCCCCGGCCTAAGACAGACACCTGTGGTGTATGCATTCATTGTATAAAAATTAAGTTTGAATGATTAATATAAAGTATTTTAATACAAAACACAAGACTCTCTTTCTCCCTTTTATTTAAACGTTCTCCTCGCATTCATGTTCACATGTGATGTCAGAGGCAGGCCAGCCCCACAGTGACGTGGAAAACCAGGCTGGGTGCTTCTGTTTAAATTGTGTTTAAGTGGATTTTAGGACCACAGAGAAACCCAATTTTGGAAGTTTTCATGAGTTGCCCTGTCCCCTCCAGGACGCAGCCTTTTGTCACCTCACTGCTATTTGAGGAGGTTCCTGCCACAGTTCACTGAGGCCTGATCTCCATGAGGGGCGAGGCCATGGAGTGGCCTGTACACCATAAGCCCGGAATCAGGACACTGGGAGAACTTGGCACCAGGACATGGCAGAATTCCTCTAGAACATTCCAGAAGCTTGGACATATCTGTTAGGATGACCTTCGGACTTGCTGAGAACATTGCAGACTTGCCCCTGCTTTGCTTTTCACTGTCCCCAAGCAGACAAGACAGCATCTCTCAGGTAAAGATGAAGATTTGAATCTGAGTGACCTGAACACATCCTTGAAACAACCTTTATGCAGAGAAACCTCAACCTCAGAACTGCAAAAAGGGGACCACGTGCCAACCCCAGGACTAAGCAGGCCCAGAATGTTCCAGAATCAGCTGGTACTGGAAATCACAGCACACACAGACCCGGAAGCCCTTCTGGACTGTCTGCGTGTGTCTGAGCCCCGTCTGCTCCCTCCCCTCGTTCCCCAGCTGGAGCAGGGCCCCTGCACCCAGCCTGCTCTGCTGCCTGATTCCAATGGTCCATCCCAGCAGGAACTCTTCCTAAGATGGACCTACCATTGGCCCTCCATGGCCACAGATTCTGCCTCTGTGGATGCAATCAACAGCGGGTAGAAAATACTAGGGGAAATTATGCTCTTGCTGATGTGTATTGTGTAGCTAGACCTCTGTGTTTATGCTGAACATGTGCAGACTTTTTTGTCAGTATTCTCTAAACAAGAGATGACAACTGATTACATGCATTTTACATTGAGTTAGGTATAAGTAACCTAGAGCTGATTTAAAGCTTATAGGAGAATATGCATAGGCTACATGCGGATACTTCAAGATTTTACATAAGGGACTTGAGCATCCCTGGGTTTTGGTATCTGTGGGGGTCCTGGAGCCAATCCCCTATGGATAACAAGGGGTGACTATTTATTTGCTTGTTTTTGCACTTTAATTTTACTTTTCAGTCCCAGGTTTAGATGTGCAGAAAAGTCACAAAGGTACGAAGAGTTCCCATAAGACCCTCACACAATCTCTCCTATTTTTAATGTATTATATCTGTATGGTGCACTTGTTACAATTAGGCAACCAATACTGAGACATTATTACCTAAAGTCCATACATCATTAAGACCTCCTCAGTTCTTTCCTAATGTTCCTTTTCTGTCCTAGGATCCCACGTTACACTTAGTCGTCATGTCTCCTTAGGTGCCTCAGGGCTGAGACAGTTTCTGGGACTTCCTTGGTTTTGATGACCTTGACAGTTTTGAGGAGCACTGGTCAGGTGTGTAACTTGTCCCCAGCTGGACTCTGCCAGGGGTTTTTCTCATGGTCACCCTTGGTGGATGGACGTGGGAGGCCCCATCTCGTCCCATCATTTCAGGAGTTCATGGTAACTTACAATATTAAATTGGAATTTATGACAGGTTTAGAGGACTATGCAGATCAACAGGGCAGTTTGAGCCCTGGGTAATCTTTTCTTCCAAGTTACAGGTGAGGGGCTTCTGAGGTTCAGGAGAGAATGGGACTCCCTGGTGCCTGTGAGGTGTGAGTACAGCGGTATGGGCCTGAGGCCTGGTGCCAGGCTCATGGGCTTCATCACTGGAAGAGTGAGCAGGTTCCAGAATGTGGCTGGGCTCACGTTCCTAGACTTCCTTCTGTGGTGGAGCCACCAGAAGAAATCTGAAAGCTCTGTGCCATGTGCCCCTACAGTCACAGCCCTTTAGGAAGGGCACCATCTCACCTCTCTCCAAGGTGCCTACAGCTCCCTCCTTGAACATGAGACCCACACTGTATTATGAAACTATCCAAACATAATAGTAACAAGAAGAGTGCAAAAAAAAACCCCACACCAGTTGCCCAGCATCAACTCTCATTTTGATTTTGCCACTTTGGTTGCACCAGTCCCTTTCCCCCTTCCCTTGTCTTGGCAGATGCGCCTTAAAGTGATTTGGTCATGAGGTCATTTCACCCATCCAAGGTCAAATATGTGTCACTAAGAGATGGGGCACCTTCTCCCACAACTGCTGTGCCCTGATCACACCTAACAAAATGAGAAGTAACACCCTCTCTGTCAGTGACAGGCAACTTTTGATTTTGTAATATCATTGACTTACTGCCCAAATGGTTGGAAGCCTTTGTCCCCTTAGGAGATGACAACTCCCGGCTCCCACATGTTGCCGGCTGGCCCCCTGCAAAGTCCAGTGATCCAGCTCCAACTGCAATTGGACCAGAACCCAAGGGCTCAGGATACCTGGTCTTAACATCATTTTGGAAGAAAAAAAATAACTGATTATCTGCAACCTGCTCCAAGTAAATGAAATCACATCTTCAAAGTCATTTTCATTTAAAAGTACACTCAAGTCCTGGAACAGTCATGGAAAGCTATTTTTAAAACAGGAAACCTCTGAGAAACAAAGAGCCTGCCTCTTGAAATAATGGAGTAAATATTTCTGCCCTCTTATCAGATCTGGTTCCTTTGAAATGTCCTTTTTTTTTCAGTTCCCAAAATTTTCCCCAGTCCAAGTTACCAGGAGCTGTACAAATTGTATCATGAGCTGTTGTTGGAAAAATATAAAGGGAAATGGAAATGTGATCCTTATCACAAGCTTATTCCAAAGAAATTATGTGATGTGGGCTTGCCTGGTTCCAGTTATGTTTACGTTTAGTGGGTCTTTAAATATCTCTGGTTTGCTTTCTGACGGCTGTGCTGCGTGTGAGCTCTGATCCACGATCTTGGGCACACAACTAACCTCTTGGGGCCTCAGTTTACTCATTTGGCCAAGGAAGTTGCCCCAGACCACCAGTGAAGCTCTTAAAGTCCTTTAAGATTTTTGTTCAAGTTTCAAGAAAGGCACATATTTTAGATTTCCTGTACCATGAAAGAAGAAAATGGAATGGATGTCATCCATGCTAGTCTCATCTTTATTTCATGTATTTTGTTCACATATAGACAAAAGTATGATAATCATTAAACTTGCTAAAAGACTGGAGCTTAAATATTCCAACCACTTGAAAAAAAAAAAAAGATTATGTAACATGATAGAGGTGCTAATTAACACTACAATGACATATACATACAATATATAAATGCATCAACATATACACCTTAAATTTACACAATGTTATATGTCAAATACATTTTCATTAATAAAATATTTTTATCCATTCTTGATAACCATTTGATAGCTAAGGGAGAAATGCTAGTTTAAATATATAACATCATAAATCAATAATATATCAATTATATCAACATATAACATCAATATAATTATATAAAGTTTAAAAACTTGCATAAGAGATGCTAGTTTAATAAATGAACAAAACGTGACTTTTCAATGCTTTTCCTACACTAACCTTAAACTAAAGAGAGTCCTCTCTGAGAACCAGAAGCTTGAAGGACTTCAGAGATACTGGTCTGCCATGAATATTGTTTCTTTGTACTCAAGACAAAGGGCAATGTTTTCACACCAAGAGCCAAGAGGCCCAAGAGAAGATGTAGCCATTGTTGGACCATAAATACACCTTAAAAAAAAAATTCTCATCTGAGGATGTTTATTGACTTTGAGAGAGAGAGAAACATCAATGTGACAAGAAAACATCAATTGGTTGCTGTTCATATGCTCATGCATATGACTCAGGATCAAACCCTCAACCTAGGTATGTGCCCTGACCCCAAATCCTTTTGGTGTATGGAGATGATGCCCTAACCAACTGAGCCACATGGCCAAGGCATAAACACACTGTTTAAAGGAAATGGGAAGCTTGATTTTAAGAGGACAATGTGGTAGACCAGAACTCTTATCTGATTCCTCTCTGGTTCTAGATCCTGGGACAAGACTACTCTCCTGGGGGTGACCAGAGAGGCCACAGAGCAATGAAGAGGCTACAGGGGTACCAAAAGGGCAGAGCCATGGAGTTGGACAGATGGTGTAAATCCAGCTTCCTTTTGGACAGTGGTGTCTTGGGGGAGCTCACTTCATCTCAGAGTCATTCTTCCTCATCTGTGAAGTGGAAATAATAATACCCATTTCTCAGGGCTGCTGAGTGAGGCACAGCAGAGCTCCTGGCATGTCCTAAACACTTAGGTCAGGTACTGAGAACAGTAGTAGTTTTTAAACAATTACTAATTGTGATTTTAAAAAACACAAAACATAAAATGTACAATCTTAATCAGTTTAAGCGTGCAGTTCAGTCGTGTTAAGTATATTCATATTGTACAATAAAATATTTTGTCTAGCAAAATCGAAAGTTTATCTGTAACAACTCATTTTCCCTCCCTCAGCCTGTAGTAGTGGTTTTTGTTATTACTGATTCAGATGGTTATTATTAAAGAGAAAGCTGCTATGATAGTGAGTGCTTTGCACTTTGATATCAAAGCTGATACTCTAGTTCTGCTACCCAGGGACAAGCTGAGCAGTGGCTGTCTATATTAGATAAGTGACTTCATTAGTCCTCATTATGGGAATTTTATTCTACAGGATAAGCAAGAGGCCATGCCCTGACACTAACTGTCTGTGTGATCATATGAAGGTTTTGGGAGAGAAGGGACCGAGTCCGTGATTGGCCACCATTTGGAACGTGATGGTGGTGTCCAAAACCAAGATACTACCTTTAATTCAGAGGTCTGGCCAGGGGACTTCCCGTTTGAGGGGACAGGTGCCATTGCCCTTCTGTGGCACCGCTGGATTGTATCATGAGCTCATCGCTACTTTCACAGTGGCTATTTTTGTAGCTGACAATGAGACTTACTGGAAATGGCTTGGCATTCAGGCTCAGAGAGCCTGCATTTCAACTTGAGGAGCTGGAGTGTGTGAGTCCTGGCATGGGGGTTGCCCTTCAGGCCGTGACCAAGATACTCCCACAGAATCGATCCTTTCAGTTAGGAAAAAGCCCAGGGAACCTGTCTCCCTGAGGACCTGTTCTCTTAGGACATCTGTTCAAGGTAAGAGTCATCCTCTCCTCTCTTGAATTGCCGTCTTCCGACCCTCACGGCTTACCCTGGCCAGTCTGGTCAATGCCCCTGTCTGGCCCTCCCAGGGAAGACTGAGGTGAGGGGAAATTCTCTCATTTTTCCATTTTCAGTTCCACTTGAGCTGTATGAGCTTCCCAGGTGCATTCTCTCTCTCAAGCTTTGATGGGGCCAAGGAAGATGGTTTAGTTGACAGAGAAGGTGACAGGACCCTGATTTTCAGTTTCAGAGCCTCCTTTCAGACATAGGACTCATTCCTCTCATTGAAAACGTCACCCTATGTCCCAAGCCCACGTCCCAGCTTTTGGGGGGACCCCTACGTGTGGCATTTCTTGATATTCTGTCCTTAGGGCATTGGCCACATTTCTAGCAACCCTATCTCAATTCTCCACTGTATCTCTCCCATTCACACTAACCCCGTTGATGGTGCATTCCAACATCTGTGCCTGCTCCATGTGTCTTTCCTGAGTTAAACTGTTTTGGAAGCATGGTTGACCGAATGAGCGGGAGTTTTCCTTGGTCATGGACTGCTCACCTCCCTATGAAGCAGATTGGGGGTTCCCCCAAGGCTGCTGTGCTTCTTGGGGGACTCCAGACAGATGGAAGACTTCTGGGCAAGACATCTGTAAGGCTTGATGTCAGGCACTGAGACTGGGGAAGAATCCTTGTTTGGCCTTCAGAAAGGGCCTGTGGCGGCCATGAAACAATGCAAAAAATTCTTCCCACTCTTAAGTCAGTTGAACAGCAGCAGAGCCCATTCTTGCCAAGTCACCTCCCTCCAGGTCCCTGAGAGGCTAGGATTGCTCAGCCCAGGCCCTGGGCCCTGGGGCAGTTCTCCCTGCTGTAGTCATGGGTAGCTCTAGCCTAGGGGCCTCAGAGTCACACACGGAGGATCTGCTGTGCTTCTTCAAGAACCAGAGGCTCACAAATGAGGCTGTGTTTCCAGAGGCAGGAGATGCTGCCAGCAGCCAATTCTACTTTGAATCAGAGTTCATACAACAAACTTTAAGTGGCACTCACTTTGCTCTAGACCAGGGGATAGTACACTTTCTGCAAGGGGCAAAGAGTAAATGTTATTGGCTTTTAGGGCCATGCGGTCTCTGTAGCAATTCTCAAGTCTGCCTTTGTTACATAAAGGCAGCAATAAAACATGTCAATGAATGCATGTGACTGCGTCCAGTAAATCTTTAGTTACAAACACAGTTGGGGAAGGCCAGATCTGGGTTGCAGGCCGTACATAGTTTGCCACACCAGGTCCAGGTCCTGAGCTGGGTGCTAGGATGGTTTCTCTGTCCTTGAGAAGCTCTAGCTGAGTTGATATCCTTCATTAGGGCTGAACTATTTCTGATTTCTATGTCATTTGATTTCTGTCTTTCTCTAGGGTGCAGGTGCTATTACTTGGAAGCATAAAAACTATTCACTACATTGTTCTCAACGCCATTAAACCAGAGATTGTCTTCCTGTTTCCCTGCAGTTTGAGAGTCAGAGTGTTTAAGAGGAAATGATGTGGAGCAGGAGCAGTCCCTTCTGTGAACCTAAGGATAACGCGAACACGGTCGCGTTGTTTCTGATCTCCCACGCTCTCTATGAGGGCCTCCCTTTCCCATCTTGAATCAAGGGTGACCAGTGCATCAGCTGAAAAGAATTTTTTTAAACCACAAAATGGGAAGTTCATTGTTTTTCTGAAAATCACTCATGTATCCAGTTGTATACATTACTAGAGCTCCGTATAGTATAACCTAACGACAATGGAAGGGTTTGAACTATTGCCCTTTCTGTGTTAATATGGTGTTAATATAGTGAGTGAATGTTACAGTCTAGCAAGTGTGAAATCACTGTTTGAGAGTCTGAGAAGCTAAGGTTAGCTCTTTGTCTCTGATTTTCCAAATTTTCTTCATTCCTTTCCTCCTTTTTATTTATCAAATTATGGTAAAATACCCTTAAGATAAAAAGGTCTCCACCATAGCCATTTCTAAGTATCTAGTTCAATGGCATTAAGCACAGTCACATCGCTGTGCAGCCATGACCACCGTCCCCAGAACAGCTTTCATCTTGCAAAACTGAAACCCTGCCCCATCACACACTGACTCCCCATTTCCCGTCCCTCCGCCTGACACCCACCCCTCTACTCTACTCTGTCTATGAATCTGACTCCTGCAGGGACCTCATATAAGTGGAGCCCCATGGTATTTGTTCTTTCGTGTCAGGCTTATTTCACTGAGCATAATGTCTTTCAGGTTTATCCCACATTGTCGCATGAGTCAGAATTTCATTCCTTTTTAAGACTGAATAATATTTCATTACATATGTGTATACATTGTATACAATGTTATACCATGTCTTGTTACTCATGCCTCGATGATCTTTATTTTATAATCACATTCACAGAAATAATTTCATTAAATAAAGTTTGATGATTGAAACTCCTAGTCCCAATTGCTTCTTTTTTACAAACCATTTTGTTTTTTGAGGTGAAATTCATTGTACATAAAATGAACCATTTAAAATGTACAACCCCATGGCGTTTGGTACATTCACTAAATGTGTTGGAACAACCAGCACCTCTACCTAGTTCCAGAACATTCCATCACCCCCAAAGAAGACCCCTTCCCTCCCCATAGCAGTTACTCCCCATCACTCTCCCCAGCCCCTGGCAACCACCAGTCTGCTTTCTGCTTCTATGGATTTGCCTGTTCTGGACATTTCATATTAATGGGATCATGCGTTACATTGCCTTCTGTGTCTGGCTTCTCTCAGCATCATGTTTTCAGGTTCATCCATGTTGTAGCCTGTAGCAGTGCTTTAGTCCTTCTTATGAGCTGACTAATGGTCCACTGTGTGGATGGATCATATTACATTTGTTTATTCATTCTTTGATGGACACTTGGGTTCTCTCTACTTTTTGGCTATTATGAATAGTGCTGCAACAAACATCCCCATTGTTTCTTAACCAAACAAATCAGCAACAGCAACAAGAATAAACCACTGTGAAAACTCCTCCAGGCAAAAATCTTTCAAGGTCCCTCCCACGTAAAAAGGCCCCCAGGAGATGTCTGTTTATACTCGAGAAAGGCCCAGTACAAGGTCAGGTCCTACCATGACACTCTCCCTCAGCAGAAGTCAGTTCAGGGACAGAAAGTTGCTGGCGACATTGGGATTGTCACGCCAGTTCCCCAGCCCCAGTCCCACCTTCCAATGGCCAGTAGAGTTAAGTAGAATGAGTGGGCTTATTTCTTTAAAGTTCCACACTCTCTCTCTTAATAACAGTCACCGTTGGTTCATTGAGTGCCTGCTCTATGCTGGGCATAGTGCAGATCTGTTCCCCGGGGCATGGCTCGCCAAGACAGCTGCTAAAAACCCCTTTTTGCAGAGGAAATGGGAGCTGAGACCCCAGGTTGACTGTGGTGGACTCAAGAGGTCCACTCAGACCTGTCAGTGTCTCCAGCCCCTGCCTTGTCACCAGGGATGCCCCACTGTCACCAGGGTCCCAGGTCCTGGCAGGCAGGGCAAAGGCAATCGTGAACTCCTACAGCAAGCCCCGCAGAAGTAGGCAAAGGGCGGTGGGAACCTCTGTGATAGATGAAACAGCCATCTACTTCTGAAATGAGAAAGCTTTCCTTCAAAAAATCTCGCTATGACTCAGAACGAACAGATGAGCCCCCATGGGCTGATCTAAGTCACCCGGCCACGTTGAGGAAATGAGACATCAGGATGTGTTTGAGGTTTGGGGTTCAACGGAAACACACTGGAAATGTGGAGAATCCTGCTTGGAGAGCCAGGATCGGTGCCCCTGGGCAGGCTCCATGGAAGGATGCGGCTGGCGAAATTCCTGATTCCTGGTGTTCCTCCTTGTTTCAGAACATCACAGAACCCCGAGGCCACAGACAAGGTGTTGGGCCCCGGATTGTGTCTTTCAGTCTTGGGACAGTCCCCAGAAGGCCAACTTGGGGTCAAGGTTGAAATCACGGGTGACTGAGGTGGAGAACAATCAGGATGTACCCAAGAAAGGAGGATGGCAGCCACCAGAACAGCGTCTGATGTTTGGCGGGCGCAGAACTATTTCCTGAATGACTGTGACAATTCAGAGCCGGGTGTTTCAAAATGGGGCTCACAGTTAGCTGAGCCAGCGTCCCTGGGTCGCTGCCCGTTTGCCAACTTTAGCGTGTCCTGCTTGAGGGCTCCCCAGATGGGATTCCGCTTCCACTGAGGGTGGAGAGGAGGAGGCAGCCAAGGACGGGCACCCGAAGTGTTGAAACGGGACTCTCTGACTTATTTTTCTTTTTAACTGAGGAAACGCTGGCTTTCAACATTATGTAAGTTCCATAATGCAACTCGCTATCTGTGTACACTGTAGCGTGCTCACCCTCAAAAATCCAGTTTTCACGTGTCGCTGTCTATTTGACTTCCTTTACCGGTGTCAGCCTCTCCTTGCCCCGTACCTCTTGGTAACCACCGGTCTGTTGTCTTATCTATGGGCTTGTTTTTGTTTGTTTACTTCTTTTTTGTTTGTTTTATATGCCACATGAGTGAAAGCATATGATTTTCGTCTCTTTTCTTCTGACTATTTCACTTAGCATAATGCTGTCTAGATTCATCCATGTTGTCACACATGGCAAGCCTTCATCTTTTTGTGGTTGAGTCATATTTCATTGTATATGTATATGTGGGAGACCCCAAAAGCCAGAATTTATTTATAGGAATTGTGTATTTATTTTCACATGTTTAAGCTTCAGTCATCATCGAGGTACTCTACATTTGACGCAATACACCTATCGAGACGTTTTTCCACTGCTCAAAACACCTTTGAACTTGTCAATTTTGATGCCTTTTAGTGCTTCTGCTCTTCCACATTGACAAAGCATTTCCCTGTGAGGCCTTTTTTCATCTGGGGGAACAAACAAACAAACAAAAAACCCACATCGCTTAGGGTGAGGTCAGGTGACTTGGGATTTGCTGCTTTTGGTCAAAAACTGCTGGCCCTGGCTGGTAGCACAGTGGATAAGGCGCCAGTCTGTGAACCCAAAGGTCGCAGGTTCGATTCCCCAGCCAGGGCACATAACCAGGTTGCAAACCAGGTCTCCGGTCAGGTCTGTGGCTGGAAGCAGGTGAAACGCAACCATACATTGATGTCTCTCTCCCTCTCTCCCTCTCTGCCTCTCTCCCTTTCCCTCTTTCTGAAAATAATGAAATAAAATCTTAAAAACAAAAACAAACAAACAAACAAAAAAAAAACTGCTGAACACTCAGTGCAGCGTGGGAAAATGCTATCATAAATCATCCATCGTGAAATGGAAAAACATGTTGAGAGAGACTTCAAGATAAAATTCACTGAAGCAGAATACAGCTTCTCACAATAATGCCAGCTGGTACACTGATTCAGATGGGTTCCTAGAACACTCACCTAGTGGAAGAAGCCTGTACTACAAAGGGTCTACTCTCTAGAAGATAATTTACACACATACACAGAGGCTTATGTGATATACTGTATATATCACATGAAAAGATGTTCAACATTACTAATTATTAGGGAAATGCAAATGAAACCCACAATGAGGTATCACCTCACATCTGTCAGAATGGCTGTTATCAAAAAGACAAGATATTTGTTAGCAGGGATGTGGAGGTAAGGGAATCCTCGTGCACTGTTGGTGGAATTGCAGGTTGGTGTAGCCACTGTGGAAAACAGTATGGAAGTTTCTCAAAAAATTAAGAACAGAATTATAATATGACCTAGCAATTCCACTCTGGGTACTTATCTGAAGAAATCCCAAAAACTAATTTGAGGAGATATAGGCACCCCATGTTCAGTGCAGCATTACTTACAACAGTCAAAACAAGAAGGCAACCTAGGTGTCCATGGATGGATGGATGGATGGATAAAGATATATTTGCTTTGCTGACCCACCCAGGGGGAGCTCTGGCTCCGAGGGTGCTGGGCACGTGGCCAGAGCTGTGTCTAGGAGGTGAACACTAGAGCTGGGAGTCAACCTGGGCCTTTGGGCTCCAAGTCCCATCTACACACTCACTCTGCACTATCCGGCATCACTGGATTGACCTGGATCTGTGGATTCCAGCATCATCTTGGCCTCTCTTAGAGTCAATAAGAAACCCTGTCACCCAAGAAGCCCTGCATTTTGGATCTGGTTCCTTATGAGAACCAGGGAGCAAAGTCACTATGCTAGTTAATAGTGCTGACCCTTCTCAGCCAGGTCCTCCGCCACCCCTGAGAGCTGGCTGCTCAGGCCAAGCCTGATAGGGCTAACCTGACACCCATCCCAATACCTCCACCTTGATGAGGTCAGGTCATGAGGAGGAGAGCAGAGGTTCTGCTGAGGGAGTCGTGGCAGGCTTTCCTGTAGGAGGTGATACAAGCTAAGCCCAGAAGAGTGGACTTGGTTTGCCCTGTGGACACATGGTAAGGACGTTTTGGCACCAGAAACAGCCTGTGCAAAGATACAGGTTTGGGGAAGAGTAAGGGTGAGTTGGGGTGGGGTTTGGGGGGCTTGGAGACCGAGATGAGGGGGTGAGGATATAGTAGAAGTAGAGACAGAAAAGGGGGACTTCTGGCCATGAAGGGCCGGAATGTTGAATGAAGGAGTTCAAGCACATTCTAAATGAGCAAGGGAAGAGTGTATCGAGACAGCCGACACAGGCCCTCAGTCCCTACTGCCAGACTCGGAGCCATGCAGAGCCACTCTTGTGGAACCTGGCAGCCACCTAGGCTCCCATTCTGGAGGCTACCGCCTCACAGGAAATATCCGAGAACACCAGAGACCTCACAGGCACTCCAAGCCTGCAGATGAGTCCTGGTGCACCCAGGCCCTCGCCGCCCTACGGCACCCCAGCGCAGAGCTAGACCTTCCGCTTTCCCCACCCCCTGCCCGCATCTCTTCTAACTCCTGGGATTTGCTGTCAAGTCTCAGGGGCGGGTCCTCCTGCACTATTGTTATTTCATTTCCACAGATTTTTTCAAGGGCCAGATTTCTCTGTTTTGGATTTCTAATTCTATTCCTTGTGTGGTCGAAAGAATACACTCTATTATCTAGGTCCTTTTCAATGGACTGAGGTTGGTTTTGTGGCCTAGCCTGGGGCATATTCCTTACACACCTGAGAGGAATGTATCTCCTGCTGTTGCTTGGTGGTCTGTTAAATCTAGTTGGTCTATAATCACCCCATGTAAGAAAAGAAAGGAAGGAAGAAAGGAAGGGGGAGGGAGAGAAGAGAAGAGAAAGAAGAGAAGAAAAATGAAAAAAAGAAAAAGAAAAAGAAAGGAAAGGAAAAGAAAAGAAAAGGCCTTGGCTTGAGTGGCTCAGGTGATTGGAGTGTTGTCCCATAGATGGAAAGGTCGCAGGTTCAATATCCTGTCAGGGCATATACCTAGGTTGTGGGTTCGATCCCCAGTTGGGGCAACTGAGGATATGATGTTTCTCTCTCTCTCCCTGTCTCTCTTCCTGTCTCTCTGGAATATATTCTCAGGTGAGGATTTTTAAAACAATAAAATTAAAATTAAAAAAAAAAGAAAGAAAGAAAGTGGAGCAGGGAGGAGAGGGTGGAGAAAGGCTTGCCAATAGAATATTCTGTTCACAGTGTTCTAGGTTAAAACGGAGTCAAGTCCTGGCAAGCAGCATGTTCTTGGCAGAGCTCAGCTGTGTGCCAGGTCCCGTGGGATCAGCACTGTGGATCAGGACGGTTGAGGGACCTAGAGGTCAGGCTGCCTGTCCCCATGAATGGCCTCTGGAATGAGGGAAGATGGTATCAGACTAAGCGAAGCCTGGATTTCTAGGCCGCCTTGGCCCAGCTCAGCCCCCCCCCCCCCCCAGTGGAGGGTCTCCAGGCCGGATGTCAGGCATCTGTGTCCCCTCTTAGCAAGCCTGTCCTGGGGTGTTTGGGGCCTGGGGCTTGATGCAGGCACAGCACTCTGCAGGCTGAGCAGGCAGTGGGTGTGCCGGGTGTGAGTGGCACCTCCACCGCAGACCCGTCCAGCTCCTGGTGACACTCTGCCTCTCTGCACAGCATCGGCTGCTGCGAAACCCATGTTTCCGGGCAGCCCAGAGCTCGGGTCACTGACAGTGCTCACCCCCTTTCCTGCTGTTGCCCGCATTTCACCAAGAAGAAAACTGAGGCCCAGAAGGTGGCTGGCTGGAGCTGACACAGCAACGAGCTGGTAAAGAACTGAGAACCGAACACAATGGGACAGTTGCAGGGGCTGGTCTTGGCCAGCGGCTCCTAGGTGGGTGAGCTGCTAAGAAAGAAAACAGCTTTGAGCTTCTGATTGGCAAGGAATGATCCTTTAAAGAGAAAAACAGAAATCCAGCAGTTCCACTTCTGTGTAGACCTCCAAAAGGACTGAAACTAGGGACTTGAAGAGATGCTTGCATGCCCGTTTGTCACACCAATAGCCAAAAGTTGGAAGCAACCAAGAATGTCTATTTAAGAATGAATGGATACCCTGCCTGGTGGCACAGTGGATAAGGCGCTGGCCTATGAACCCAAAGGTCACTGGTTCAATTCCCAGCCAGGGCACAATAACCAGGTTGTAAGCCAGGTCTCCAGTCAGGTCCATAGCTGGAGTCAGGTGAAAGGCAACCATACATTGATGTTTCCCTCTCTGCCTCTCTCCCTTACCTTCTCTCTAAAAATAATAAATAAAATCTTTAAAAAAAAAGAATGAATGGATAAACAAAATGTGGCCCATCCACACAGTGGAATATTATTCAGCCTTGAAAAGAAAGGGCATTCTGTCATGTACTACAACATGGATGAAACTTGAGGACACGATGCTCATTGAAATGAGCCAGACACAAAAGGACAAATACTGTGTGGTCCCACTTACATGAGGTCCCCAGAGGAGTCAGAGTCATAGAGACAGAAAGTAGATGGTGGGTGCCAGGGGCTGGGGGAGGGGGTGTTAGTGTTTTTTTTCCCAACCTTATTTATTTTACTTTATTTTTAAACAAATGTTTAAATTGGTTATGCTGTTACATTTGTCCCAATTTCTTTTCCCTTTGCTCCCCCGCCCAACACCCCCTCCCTTTAGCAATTCCACACCCCTTAGTTCATGTCCATGGATCACGCATGTGAATTCCTTGTCTTTATCTTTTCCTGTACTATTCTTAACATCTACCTATTTGACACCCACCAACTATACTTCTTAATCCCTTTACCTTTCCCTGTTTCTTCCCCTTCCCCCTCCCAGCTGATACCCTTCCAAATGTTCCCCATATCTGTGATTCTGTTCCATCTCTGGTTGTCTGCTTAGGTTTTGTTTTCAGTTTTTTTTTATTCTGCTGTTCATAGTTGTGAGTTTGTTGTCTTCTTGATGTTCATAATTTTGATCCTCTTTTTCCTAAGTCCCTTTAACACTTCATATAATAATGGCTTGGTGATGATGAACTCCTTTACCTTTACCTTCTCTGGGAAGCACTTTATCTGCCTTTCTATTCTGAATGATAACTTTACTCGGTAGAGTAATCTTGGCTGTAATTTTTGCTTTTCATCACTTCAAATACTTCTTGCCTGCAAAGTTTCTTTTGAGAAATCTGTTGACAGTTTTATGGGAACCCCTTTGTAGGTAGCTCTCTTTTTTCCTCTTGCTGCGTTTAAGATTCTCTCTTTATCTTTAACCTTTGTCTTTTTTTTTTTTTTTTTTCAATGTATGGCTGCATTTCACCTGCCTCCAGCCAGTAACCTTTGTCTTTTTAATTATGATGTGTCTTGGTGTGGTCCTTCTTGGGTCTAGCTTGTTTGGGACTCTGTGCTTCCTGGACTTGTATGTCTATTTCCTTCACCAAATTAGAAGTTTTCCTTCATTACTTTTTCACACAAAGTTTTAATTTCTTGCTCTTCCTTCTCTCCTTCTGGCACCCCTATGCTATGGATGTTAACACATTTAAAGTTCTCCCAGTACTCTGGTTTCTCTTGAGATCGTATACATCTTTCACCTTTTACTAAAGTTGCCCCAGAGGTTCCTAGGCCTCGCCTCATTTTTTTTTCAATTCTTGTTTCCACTTTCTGTACTGGTTGATTGTTTATTTATTCTTTATGTTCCAAATCATTTATTTAAACCCTGATTTCCTTCTTTGCTTCACATAGCCTAGCCTTCACTTCTTCCTTTCTGCCACTGCTATATTTAAGAATATCTGTCAAGCCTGTGAGCATCTTAATCACCAGTGCTTTGAACTCTGTTGGCTGTCTCCTTGGCTGTTAGGTTGGCTATCTCTTCATCCCTCAGTCCTCCCACTGGCACGTTGATCTGCTCCCTCTTTGGGGCTATGCTTCTCTGTCTCCTCAGCTTGACAGCTTTCTATGTTTGCCTCTATGTCTTAGGTAGAGCTGCCATACTCATGTTTTAAGGGGTGGAGCCTTAGAAATTCGTCAGTGCCCCGCGACCAGTTTCACCACATTGTGGCGCTGCATGTGGGGGAGGGGTCTGAGAGGGAACAGAGCCGCTTGCCCAATGCGACCGGCAGTTTCTTCCTCAGCCCCAACCCCCACTAGTTTTCACAGTCAGAAGCAACATGGCTCTATTTTTCCAGGTGCTGGAACCATGAGCGGTGCAGTCTGGCCCTGGGATCATTTCCCAGGTTTAAACGTACGACTGCGCTTTTTGCTTCGGTCTCAGCTCCCATGCGGCCGCCGCCCTCCTCCCCTGCTCCACCCCTCCTGCCTGTCTGGCTGAGTATTTCTTTACTTCGTTTGTTGCACTTCCATGTTGGAGCTTGAGTTTCTGAAATTTCTGTGTTGTTTTTATCTAGTTTTGCGGTGGAGGTAAATTTCTTTCAGTTGAGGGAGACGCAGCGTGCCCAGCCACAGCGCCATGTTGGCTGGAAGTCTGGCGGGTGCTGGTGTTTGACGGGGACGGAGTTTCCGTTTGGGGGCACGAACGAGCTCTGGAGATGGATGCACAGCAATGTGGGTGCGCTTCCTGCCACTGAGCTGCACACTTCAAAATGGCTAAAGTGGTTAGTTTCATGTTCTACGCATTTTACGGCAATGAAAAGGAAAGAAAACGGGGTGGAAGGGAGGGAAACAGGGCAATGGGGGAGCTAGGGGCTGGAGACAGTGCGCAGGCCAGGGTCCTGGAGATCTGCCTCCTGCCTCTGCCTCCCTCAGGAAGCCGGAGAAAAGCTGGCCGCACAGCTAAGGGAAAACCCCACCTGTAGAGTGGGGTCCTAGCGCCAGCATTTGGCTTTGGGAAACACTTCAGGGCCTCTGTTTTTTCTGCAAAGATAGGAGGTGACATCTCTGAGGGGCTTTCCCCAGGACATGGCCTACAGAGGGAATGCTGTGACATGGGTCAGCCAGGGGCCACCTGCCCACAGGCACAGAGCAGGAAGCAGAGGTGCTGGGAACTGAGACTCGGGGGCCAGCTTCTCCCCACGACCATGCTTGGCAAGGGCCACTGGGGCCCCAGCCCTCTGTCCCGCAGCCTCCTGTTCTTGCTTGAGGATCTGGTTTCTGGCTTCGAGGCTGCAGAGGTGACTCTGTACAGCTTGGTTTGTCTGCTGCCAGCGGCTGTGGGGAAAATGCAGGGAACCACAGTCCCCTCCCAGGGAACAGCAACTGGAAAAGTTCTGAGGCAGGACTACAGGGGAATGTGCTTGATGCACAGCAAGGAGGCTCGTGCGGCTGAGTGAGCACAAAGGAGTGAGACGGGAGGTGCGTAATGAAGTTTTTAGATGTGTTCTAGAATGATGGGGACACCATCTGGTTTTATTACTGGGGAGGCAGAATTGTCCCTTAAGTAGGATCCATGTAGAGGTGCTATCGGGGCCAATTCCCTTGTGGTTTTCTGATGGGGAAGCCAAGGCCAGGACAGACCCAGGGACTGCCCATTGCTGAGGGATCCCGCTGGGAGAAACTTTCATTTTGGGCAGATTCAGGCTCCAAGCTCAGTTCTATTATGTGAATGGTGGCCTTACCCCACACCACCCCCATTTTCCCACCTGTAAAATGAGCATAAATACCTGGATACACTCAGTCTAGGCTCAGACTCCCAGGAAGTTTCCCATCTATGGAAACTCCCAAGCCTTTAAAAGAAAAAAAATGTGGTAAGGTAACATAACATAGAATTTACCATTTTTAGGTATTCAATTCAGGTCTATTAATTACATTTATGCTGGTATGCAACCACCCCCACCATCTGTTTCCAAAGCTTTGTCATCACCTCCAACAGAAACTCTGCCCCACTACACCCTAACTGCCCACTCCTCCCCCATCTTCGGGCACCCACCACTCCATTTTCTGTCTCTGGATTTGCCCTCTCTGGACAGTTCATATCAATGAAATGACTCACCGTGTGACCTTTTGTGTCTGGCTTCTTTCACATGTTGTAGCCTGTGTCATTGCTTCAGTCCTTCTTATGACTGAGTAATGTTCCACTGCGTGGCTGGACCTCATTGTGTTTATCTGTTCATCTGTTGATGGACACTGGGATTGTTTCCACCTTTGGCTGTTGTGAACATGTTGTACAGGCATCTGTTTGAGTCCGTGTTTTCAGTTCTTGGCCAAGGAAGGGGATGGCTGGGTCACGTGATAACTCTCCCTTTAGTTTTTTTGGGAACTGCCCACCAGGCCTCCCCAAACATCTGTGTGACCTGACCCCGTTCCTTCCTATGCAGGATTTTATTGGAAAATGAGCTTTCTATGGTGTTCAGATAGAGCCTCCAGGGGACTCCTTGGGCCTTCTAAGAACCCCCAGGTCATGTAGGAAAACTGGGCCAGTTTGATGCAGTTCAGCATGTAGACATTTCTAGGCTCAGGTAGGAGCTGTGATGTCAGGACTGGGCCAACTTGGGTTGGAGCTCTGGTTCCACTCCTGCATGAGCACTGGAGCCAGGGTAGGTTTCCCCTCTCTGAGTCCCACTGCCCACCTTTGGAAAACAGGGGCAGCTATCCTGCCATTCCCCCAGCTGGTGGGGAGGGTCAAATGCAAGAATTTGTGCAAATGCTTGGGATAAAAGCAGCTGCTCCAAGCTGGGAGCTCAGCTCAAGTTAGCACCAGGTTAGTCACTCAACAAACCCTTGTCAGCTGGCTCTGGGTGAAGGGCTGGGGCTGAGTCACTTCTGAGTCACTTCTGCTTCCCCAGGACTCCATTGGAGCTAAGGCATCCAGATTATGAATGAATGGGAGGGAGGGAGGGAGAGAAGAGGGCTGGGGGAAGAGGAGGAGACAGGGAGATGGGAGAAGAGAGAGGTGGAGAGAGAGATAGAGACAAACAGAAAGAAGGGGAGGAAGAAGAAACTGAGAAATGAAAAAAAAAAAAGAGAAGAGGAAAATTGAAAATCTATCTATCTAGACAAAGACAGAAAAAAACCTAGAGACAGACGGTGGGGGAAGCAGGGAGACTTAAAATGCAAGCCATCAAACTCATCAGGGAGACTGAGGGTGCTTACCACACCCCACTGCTGGGTGCTGGCCCCCATTCTGTCATTCTGTCACTGCAGCAGCCTCACCTTCAGACAAGGAAACCAGCGCGCACACACAGCACACTGGAGGGCTTGTGTGGAAAGAATGGTTTCTCCTCAGCACTGGTCTTGCTGCAGGCAATTCTGTCTCCTCCCTCTCCAGGGGGCACTTGGTGATGTCTGCAGACATTTTGGCTGTTCTGACTGGGGGAGGGGGAGCTACTGGCATCTAGTGAGTTAAGACCAGAGATGTTGCCAACACCTCACAATGCACAGTACAGCCTCTACCCCATAGAATGATTGGGCTCCACATGTCAGCAGTGCCGAGGGTGAAAAATGCTGTGTTAATTATTTGGAAAAAACAATTGATTTAGGTCCCCAGCTCAGAATATGCACCAGAATAAATTCCTCATGGGTTAGATGATATAAACTAGGGTGACAACCCAGCATCTGTGAATCACCTCCTCTTCCTTTTACTCAGTGTGTGTATTTACGTGTGAGCAACATCCTAGGCCCTCAGATAGATCAGATAATTACAGATGCAAAATCCTTAGATGTCCATAGTTCTAACCCAGTGGTTATCAATATGGGGTGACTCTGCCTCCGGAGGACACGGTGATAGCTAGAGACATTTTTGGTTCACAAATTGGGGGAGGGGTGCTGCTGGTATCAAGTGGGTAGGGGCCACAGATAGTGCTCAATATCCTACAATGCACAGGACAGTCCCTACTCCAGACAATAATTTGGCCCCAAATGGTACACACCAGCCATCAGAGGCAGAGGCCTGGCTCTGATGCCGTCTGATGACCCTCGGTGCTAACCCAGCTTTGCTGATGGGGCAGGATGCTGAGTCAGGCATGTGCTGGGCTCAACTTACCCCCTGACAGCTCTCCCTCCCACACTTCACACCACGCCACCCAGCAAGATGCTGGGCCCCTGACAAAGCAGCTCTGTGCCCACCCCCATCACTGGAGTCACTGCTGGGAGATCATTTTGGTGTTGCCCAAAGGCCCCAACCCTTATCCCTTCCAGCTCTTCCCCACCCCTCCCCCATAGGGCAGTCTGGAAAAACAGGGCCAAGTACTTATATACATATATAGGCTCAGTGCTTGTTTACCCAAGCAATTCCTGGCACATCTAAATGGAATATTATGCAGCCATTTAAGAGGATAGTAAAAACATCATGGAGGGAAAAAACAATGGAAAAATGGTTATAACCTTGTTTGGAAAAAATACAGATACATTCATAATCACAACCATGTGGAAGGAACTCAACCTCTAACCCCCCTCAAAAAATAAACAAATGAACAAACAAAAAAGATTGAAATTGTGTTGTAAAATGCATGGTGAACTTTGTTTTTCTTTTTTCAATGCTTAACATGTTCTCACATGGACTCAAGGACTTCATTCATGGGGAAGAAAAGTGTTCAGGTTCTGTGTCTCTGCACAGACCCGGGACTGGACCCATAGAGGGGTTTCATCAACACTTTTCTCCAGGTGACATCTGCCACAGAAGCTTGCTTCCCCGGACAGGGCCACCTCCTTGCTTGCAGAAGCAATGAATGATGACAGTCTTTTAAGAACCAGAGCAGATTTCTCAACCTTGGCACTGTTGATGTTTGGGGTCCTATCATTTTCTGTGGTAGGGACTTGCCTGTGCATTCTAGAATGTTTGGCAGCATCCCTGGTCCCCACCTACTAGATACCGGCAGCATCCTCTGTTGTGAAAACCAAGAATCCCTCCAGCCTGGGTCGCCCCTGGTTGAGAACCACCCACCGGGAAGTTATTAGGTGGAAGCTGACGCTCAGCTTTCTAAAAGGGGCAGCCTAAAAGACGGCTGCCTCTGCCTCCATCAGCGTTGGCGGGCTCTTTGCCTGTGGAGTGTGTGTCACTGAAACATAGCTGTGCCGCAGTGTGACAGTGTGATGGAGGAGGCCACTTCTGTCCTATCCGTGGGAGACACTCAGGAAGCAGAAACTCAACAGCTTCAGCCTCTCACTGGACTCAGAAGCCTGGGGTGACTGGGGACACCTAGGAGCTGTTTTCAAATAAGCAGAAAAATGGCTTTCCTTGTTAAGTTTAAACTCAACAGGAAAGACTATACCCTACAGAAAGTGATAGCAAATTTCTTGTCTTTCTTCTGCCCCAGTGCCTCCGAAACCAGCTCTGAGCAAAGAGGGGCATTTCAACAGGTCCAGCGGCTACTGACTTGCTCTGGAACAGTTCTTGCAAAAGCTGCAGAGAAAGAGGGTACAAACACACATGCCCTTCCTCACCAGTGGAAGTGGGGCTGGGTTATTTACTTGGAAGGCTGAATCAGATTGTCATCTGCCATTTCTGCTTTTTTGGATTACCAAACACTCTCAGCTGTTTCCAGGGCTGCCCTGGGGGCGGGGGAGGAAGAATAGAGGGAGGGAGGAAATCCCAGCCTCTGTTGCAATGGGTGAGAGTTTTTTAAAAAGGGTGCTGCTTATGAGCTATTTTCACTTTCTGGAAAACACTTGTGCAATTGTTGGTGGCCATGGTAACCCACCCAGGGCCCTGAGAAGGGGGAAGATGAGTGTCAGGGCAATGTGTCAGGAAGAGGCACCTCCTTGCTTGACTGAGACATTAGGGCTGGTAGACAAGGGTCACCCCTTGCTTACCAGGTGGGTTTCTGGAGGGGCCACCTCCATCCACTGAGGTTCTGATATGATTCCTTCACACAAGGGAACCTGCAAATAGTGGGGTGGGGGTGGGGGTGGATTTATGTTCCTCCAATGCCAGCAACAGGTAGGCTACTTCAGAAAGCCCCCATTCCCCTCTAGTAGAGTTTGGGGACCCTCAGGAAGCACCAGAATGCCACCACTCCATAGCTACCGCTCCAGACTTCAGTTTTCCCATCTGGAAAAAAGAACACCCACCATACTTGGCCCTCAACTGTGAATTTCATTTTTTCCTAACAAAATGGGAAACTCTTTAAAAATAAAGTGAAACAAACAAACAAAAAACCCAATCCTGCTTAAAGGCATGTCAGAAACTTAACATTTTGTCCCCTTAAAAAAGAAAAGAAAAAAGAAAGGAAAGAAAAGAATAAAGAGAAAAGGAAGAAGACGCCTGCACAGTCAAGCAGCTAGTCTAAAACCTCAGAAGCTTCGGAAGTCAGTCAGGCTTTCTTCAGCCCAGAGAGGCCACGTCAGTGGGACCAGCACTTTCCCCAGCTCTGGGGAAAAGGAGGCAATTTATGGCTCAGGGAACAACCTTAAAATAGCTCTCCCTCAGTCTTAAAATGCAGTGTTTAAATTTATAGAAAAACCCACAGGTTCCTGGCAGCTGGGCGCTGCACCTGGCAAGCTCAGTCCTGGCCAGGGCAGAACCCACTTTCACCACCCTCCCTGCCAGGATGGCCTCCATCAAAGCTGCCTGTTTCCCCTCGCCCTTTCCAAGTGCCCCCAAACCCCCAGTTTCCAAGCAGCCAGACCAGTACTGTGATTTTTTAAAAAGATGCAAAACATTTTTAATTAAAAAAAAAAAAAAACCAACAGCAAAAATCTTATAAAAAAACGAACCAGGCAGCCAATGCCCACCTGTCTTCTTATTTACAATAATACAATATCTGTCACAGTCGCTATGTACAATATTATAAAAAATTGTTACAGACAGTACAAATTAAGGCTGTATTTTTTCACAAGGCATCAAGCCTTGATCCTCTAGTGTAGACCCGGTGGGTGAAAGACGACACTTAATTATTGCACCATTTTGAAAACAAAACTCGTCAAGGAAGATCGTGGACTCCTCCAACCGGGCCTTCAGTCTCTGATGGGGGCCAGGGCGGCAGCATCGTCGTCGGGGGAGCCTCCTCAGTGGCCATGCAGTGCCCGGCCGGGTTCTTTAGGCCCAATAAATACCAGTCACAGTTTGGGAGGGTCCGCACCCGGCGCGTGGGACCTGCCACGGCCGCGCACGAACGGCGGGGGTGTCCAGGCTACATGTGCCGCTTCATGTGCAGTGCCAGGTGGTCAGAGCGAGAGAAGGCACGGTCGCAGAGGTGGCACTGGAAAGGCCGGTGGCCGGTGTGCTTGCGGTAGTGGCGCGTGAGTTCATCTGAGCGCGCGAACTTCCAGCCACAGCCGTCCCAGTTGCAGTGGTAGGGCTTCTCGCCTGCAGGAACGGGGTGAGAGCGGGCCTCAGTTTCCCTCCCAGTGACCTGACTGCCCACCTGTGGCCCCAGTGTACACAGACATTCACCCATAGGGTGATCACTTAGAAGCACGCAACAAACCAGCTCCCTGAGGCGATTCCCTCCTAGGTTTAGAATCTTGAAGGATCCTAGGAACTTGTCTCCTCACTCCTGATTCTTGCACCCAGGGGTCTGAAACGCTCACTGTTCACTCCCGAAAGCAGCGCCCACACAGGGATCCTGTTTGCATACTGTGCTCAACATTCTGAGAGAGTCGCCCTTAGTATTCCTAAGTGCTCAACCCCTTCCCAAAGTCCTGAGCCTCACTCCCAAGAGGGTCCTAATTGTGCCCCTCCGCCCCTCCATATTCTACGACAGAGTTCGCCTCAGGTTCCTAAAAAGCATGCCCTTCCCCACCCTCCACCCCACCAGGAGTCCTAAACGTATGCGCCCACTCCCCAAACTCCTGGATCATTCCGCGGGGTCCTTGATCGCGCGCCCCTCCTCCCGCACCCGGTGCCGCGGCCCACCTCGCCTCTCACCTGTGTGCGTGCGCAGGTGCGCCTTGAGGTGAGAGCTCTTGGTGTAGGTCTTGCCACAGCCCGCGTAGCTGCAGGTGTGTGTGGCGGTGCGCTTACGGGGCCAGGAGCGGCGCCCGCGCTTCGGCTTAGCCTCCAGCAGCTCCAGCGGAGACGCGGGAGGCGTAAGGAGACCTCGGGCGGCGGGTGGCGCCAACCCCAGAGCTGCGGCAGCTGCGGCCGGGTCATCAAAGAGACCGAAGGTGGCGGGCGCTGGCGGTGCGTAGTGCAGGCCGGGCCCAGAAGCTCCGAAGCCCGGGCCGCTGAAGGGCGATGGGAAGGGGGCGCGTGCGCCAGGCGCCGGCAGGCGCGCAGGGCCGTCGGGGCTGAGCGGCGGCGTGTCGGGCGGCGGTGGAGGGCGGCCCCCAGGGCCTCGCAGGCACGCGGCAGCCTGGCCCGGAACGCCCTCACGCTTGAGAGCTCGCGGCCCGCGGGCCACCGGTGCGCAGCCGTAGCCACCGCCGCTGTCAGCCTCTGGGGGCTCGGCCTTCACCAAGCGACCGGGGTGCGCCAATAGGAAGCGGCCGTGCAGCGCAGGCCCCGGCGGCAATTCTAGCTCTGGCGGCAGCAACTCGGACACCAGACCGCTCGCAGAGGCGCCGTAAGGCGGGGGCGCACCGGGCTCTGGGTAGTAGAACGCAGGCGGCGGGGGCGGAGGCGGGGGCTCCGGGGCTGACTCCGCACCAAGGCCATCCAGCCCCATGGACAGGATGAAGTCCAGAACACTGTTGAGGTCCTCGTCGGTGCCACCTGCCTCGGGCTCTGCGCGCGGCCAGCGCTGCGGGTGACAGAGCAATGGAGCGCGGGCGTGAGCGCACGGTAGGGCCCGGAGCCGCCGCCCACTGCCTGCGTTCTAGGACCTGAGCCTGCTGTCCCCACCGCCTGAGCTCGATTACCCTGAGCTCGCAGTTTTTGCCTCCTAAATTTTCCTACCCTGGGCCCACCATCCCCGCCGCCTGAGTTCTACCCCACAGCCCAAATTCTACTACCCTGAGCCTGCCGCCCCCGAGGTCCCTGCCGCCCTCACCTCCTGCAGGCCACGCTCGCGACAAGGGCTGGCAAAAGTGGAGAAGGACGGCAGGATGGGCTCGCTCAGCGCCATGGCCGGGACCCCGGGCTGACGCGGTTTCGGACACTGGTGAGCAACTAGTGGGGAGCAGGCGGGCGGGGACGGCTCTGCGGCCGCGGCGGTCCCGCCCAAGCCTTATAGCCTCAGCGCGCGGGGGCTGGGCCAAGGCAGCAGCAGCGGAAACGCGTCCCGGATGGGGACGAGCTCCGGGCGCAGCCTAAATTTAGCCGCAGTATATAAGCCGGCGGGCGGCGGCAGCTCTGGACACTGTGGCCGCCAGGGCCAGAGCCTCCGGCTCTCTCTTAGGCGCGCAGCCAGGCTCCGCCCCACCACTCCTGCCCGGACCGCCCCCACGTCTCCCGGGCAACAGCGTCAACATGCGCGCCACCACAGCCGTGGATGGGATCCCCGGGGCACCCCGTGGGCTCCCGCCTGCGCGCCAATGAGGAGGACCTGGAGCGGGGGTGGCATCCGGGACCTGGGACTCTGAGCTGGGCCCCGCGGCCTCCTGGGATCCCTGATAGTGGGGTGAATGTACCCCAGCACCTTAGAACCCCTGATGGGTAGCCCGATTGGCCCCATAGCCTTAGAGGGGTCCCCAGGATCCTAGGTGGATGGGGTAACTGGGGCCAATGACCTCAGAGTGGGGTTCCCCAGAAGCCTTGATGGATGGGGAGATTGGGGTTGCCAGGACTCGACAGATGGAGAGACTCAGCCCCTCATTTTCTGGGAGCCCACCTAACCTAACCCACTGCTATGCCCAGCAACAGTCTTGCATGATGACATCAAGAAACGTCTTGGGAGACACTGTCCTCAAGGAAGCCCTTTAGAACCGGGGAAACAGGCCTGGAGCTGGAGAGGGGACAGCTTTAGGTCCTGCTATTGCAGGCAGATGGCCTTACTGATTTGCATGAGTGAAGAGACTAGAAGAGCTGATGGCCTCTGTTCCACCATGGAGGAACGCAGCACTGGCTGGGGCACAGGAAACAAGCCTGCCTGGCCAGCATCTGACATACACCATTTGGGTCCCCCACACCACAGTCCTGCCAGCAAGGGACTGTCACTCCCGTTGTCACTGTTTGGGTACTAGGAACACAGCAGCAAACAGGCAGATAAAGCCCCCTGCCCTTGGAGTCTTCCACTCTAGTGGGAGCATGTGTAAAATAAACAGTATATTGGAGATAGGCATATTTTGGAAAAATAAAGCAGGGGAGGGAGATAGAAAGTGAGTGTGTGTGTGGGGGTGGTGGGGGTGGTGGTGAAATTTTGAACCTCACCAGGTAGGAATTTTGTGAGTGAGTGTTGGAGGGACAGTATCTCATGGTGTGACCTGGAGCCAGCATCAGACCTTGATCTTTTGACTCCAGAACCTGTATCCAGACCAGAGCCATGGCGGGGAGGGGGGGGGGGGAGCGGTCCTTGGCGCCACGTGGGTACCAATGCTTGCTGATGAGCCCTGCTTGCCAGGCAGTGGCAACAGTGGGAACCCAGAGGTGCCTCGGTGCCAGGCACAGCTGCTGGAGAGGACATGGCCCCCCTGTACCGCTTTTTGAGGCTGCTGGAGGCTTCAAGTTGAGTTCAGGCATGTTCCCTATGGCTACCACCATGATGGTTGAGGGTGGGCTTGGCCGCTGACCCCTCGATGTATGACCTGGAGCAAGTGGCTTTGCCTCTCTGGGCTCGCTTCCTCATCTGCAAAAAGCAAGCACTAATAGTACCTTACCTAAAGGGGTACAGTGATGGTCATGTGAGCTCTTTCTTCCTTTGGGGAGGTGCTGACAATATCCCATGAGCTCTCCTCAAATGCTTTCTTTGTTGCCTTTTCTGAGCCTTGATTTCCCTGTACGATAATGAAGATATCTTGGTTGCTTTCCAGAGGGAAAGATTTAGGGAAGTGAATCTGGTCCCCAAGATGTATGACTCCCAGGCAGTGGCAGACCTTGGTGTTCTCTGCCTCCAACAGCTCCTACAGCTGAGTCCAGCCCCTCCTTGTCCCCACTGTTTCCTTGCAGGACCTGGGACACACGAAGTACCTTTCCCGCTCCAGGTCTTCGCACTTGCCTGGCCTTCCATCAAGTGTTCATCCTCACTTTCCACTTGCTTGTCTCTAGCTCATTTTGCCCCACCCTTAACTATGAACTTTATTATTATTATTTTTTAGAGCAGTGTTAGCTCTACAGGAAAAAAAAAAAATGAAGCTAGTACAGAGAGTTCTCATATGCACACCGCCCCCTTACACACACAGTATCCCCTATTGGTAACATCTTGCATTACTGTTGCACATTTGTTACAATTGAAGAGCCACTATTGATTAATTATGATTAACTCAAGTCCACAGTTTACTTCACTGTTTGCACTGGGCATTCTATAGGTTTTGAGGACTGCACAATGTTTATGTGTCTGCTGTACTGTTGTACTATCACAGAATCATTTCACAGTCCTAAAAGTCTCGATCTTGGTTGGGTTCCAAGTTCACTCATACAGGATGCAGCTTTTTCAGACTGGCTTCTTACACTTATCAATATGCATTGAACGTTTCTCTGTCTTTTTGTGGTTTAATAGCTCATTCTTGTTATCACTGAGTAAGATTCTATGGTCTAGATGTAACAGTTTATCTATTCACTGACCAAAGGACATCTTGTTGTTTCCAATTTTGAACAATAGTTGCTATATTGAACATACGAGATCTGTTCTGAAAGCCTCAGCTGCACAAACTTTTAATTATATTGACATTGGCTTGATACTTTTGGGACGGACCTTGCTTAGTGACTGTAGATGCTATTAATGTTCATGATTTTTGCCAGGATGTAAGTTTTCAGATTAACTCAGTAAATACTTAGGAATGCAACTGATAAATTGTAAGATAAGACTATGTTTAGGTTTTTTAAGAAAGCACCAAAACATCTTCCAAAGTAGCCATACCATTTGCATTCCTATCAACAAGGAGTTCCTGTTGTTCTACATCTTTGACAGCATTTGATGCTGTCAATTTCTCGTATTTTATCCATTCTAATGAGTGTGTGGTGGTATCTCATTGCTGTTTGGATTGTAGTTCTCCCATGTCATGTGAATCATCTTTCCCTGTACTTATTTGCCACCTACATATCTTCTTTGGTGAGGTGTGTGTTCAGGTTGTTGGCCCAGTTTTTAATTGGATTATATCTCTTATTATAGAGCTTTAAGAGTTCTTTGTATACTTTGGACACAAGTCCTTTACCTGATAGGTATTTGGCATAGACTTTCTCCTAGTCTGAGGCTTGTCTTTTGCAGAGCACAAGTCTTTCATGTTAACGAAGACCTACTCGTCAAGTTTCCCTTTCACATATTATGCTTTTGGTGTTGTATCTAAAAAGTCATTGCCCTGGTTCGATTCCCAGCCGGAGCACATAACTAGGTTGTAAGCAAGGTGTCCAGCCAGGTCTGTAGTTCCTTCCCTGGCTCTCTCCCTGGCCCTCTCTCTAAAAATAATAAATAAAATCTTAAAAAAAAAGTCATTGCCAAACCCAAGGTCATCTCTATTTCTCCCTTTGTGATTGCCTAGATGATTTATAGGTTTGCATTTTACATTTAACTGAAGGCTCCATTCTGAGTTGCTATCATTATTTGCATGTGAATACCCTGTGCAGGTGATGTTCGCTGGAAAGGCTGCCTTGACTCACCTGTGCATTTCAGCCTAAGTGTGGGCTTCCCGGGCTCCGCGGACCCCACCCAGCCAGCCCCATCCCCAGCTGGGCAGTTCCTTTCTCCAACCTCTATTTTGCTTGTTCTACAGCACTTTTTATCATTGCTCGTTATTTATCCCCTCCTTTGCTTCTTCCCTGACTCCCCAGCAGGTAGTGTATGAACCAGGGGGAGGGTGGGATCCAGGTCTGTACTGGATCCGCTGTGCTCTTCAAGCCCAGCCCAGCACACAGTAGGTACTCAGTAGACATTTACTGATGGACAGACAAGCCAATGAGAGGATCTATCATTTGCAGGTTCTTAGAACTCAAGAGTGGCTCTCCACTCCTGCTGGATTGTCCACCCTTTCTCCTTCTCGGCCTGGGGGCCTGTGGACTTTTAAACTTTTATTTTATTTTTGTCACCATAAATAATAGGTTGAATATACTCTCCCATAGAAATGTCTAAGTCCTAACGCCTGGTACCTGTGAATGTGATTTTATTTGGAAAGAGGGTCTTTGCTGATGTAATTAAGGGTCTAGAAATGAGATCATCCTGAGTTAGGATAAGGATCCCTACAAGGAAAAGCACAGAGACACAAGCACAGAAAAGACAGCCATGTGAAGACAAGGGCAGAGGCTGAAGCAATGTAGCTCCAACCAAGGACACCAAAGGTTTCCCAGAGCCCCTGGAAGCTGGGAGAGAGGCTGGGGAGGGAGTTTCTCTCAGAACCTCCTCAGCAGGCGCCAACCCTGTCCACTCCTTGATTTCAGACTTCTGGCCCCCAGTTGATGTCAATTTTTTGTGGCCACCCAGGAAAGCTCATGTATTATAGTAACCAGCTGTTCTGCCTGGCTTTCTGTTCGGACAGGGAGCCCTGCAAGGCAGGGACATGCCTGGATTCATCTCTGTGCTGTGGACCTGGTGTTGAAACAAACATGATGCAAGGATGCTGGATACGCACCAGGGCCTCCCAGGGTGGTGTGGACAACACCTTGTTGACCAGCATGAGACAACTCATGTTTTTAAAGCCAAACATTGTTGACCGATAATGAGTTAACTCGTGTTTGCACTTGCATTAGCTTATACAATTTTTGAAACAGAGTAGTAATATAGGATTTTGTAAAAGTTTTCTTAACCATGTTCAGTTGTGTTTACTTTATTATAAAAAGTATTTTTCTAGATATTCTGGGTTTTATCACAATTTTAGTATGGCAAAAATTTCAAATATGAACACACAATGATGGATTTTTCAATTACATGCAGATACTTTTTCTGATTGAATGACTTTGAAATATATAGCAGAATATGATAATCTTTCAGAAGATAGTTATGAATCTGATATTAGACCACCAAAATGGCAAAAAAGAAATGTGATAGAATCTGATAATGAAAGTGATTTTGAAGAAGAGTGGGCAGGAAATGACATTACACCATCCTTGGAGGATTATACAAATATTTCTGGTATTACTGTTGAAGAAGATATTGATGGAACAAACAAAAAAATCACATTGGAGAGATTACATACCCATATTTCTTAAAACTGTGACTAAAGGTTCAAGCAAATTCTCACTTTTTTCATCTTAGTGATAATTTACAAGCAACATCCAATGAAGACAGACTTTACAAAGTTAGGCCTCTTTTGAAAAAAAAAAAAGTTAGGCCTCTTTTGGATTAATTTATTCCAAAATTTCAGTGTTTGTATAGACCTAAACAGGAGTTATCCTTAGATAAAGCAATGATACCATATAGAAGGCATGTCAGTTTCAGATATATACTCTGGCAAAGATAACAAAATATAGAATTTTAGTGAGAATGGTTTGTGAAAGTGAGACTGACTACATTTACAATTTCAAAATCTATTTGGGTGAAGGCAGAAAGCTACAAGAAACTAAATTCTCTGTCTTAGAGCTGTATCTTTATTCTTGGCATATTTACCAGGAAAATTACTATGACAGTGTGTCTACTGCTGAAATATTATTGGAAAAGAAAACATTGGTTTGTGGTACTGTAAAGGAGAACCATGGCTTGCCAAAAGGACTAAAAGAAAAATCAAAGAATCTTCGGAGAGGGGAAATGACATTTTTACGGAAAGGACACATTCTTCTTATCATGTGGGAAGACAAAAGGCTAGTGCGTATGATCTCAACAGTTCACAATGCTTCTATGAAATCCACTGGAAAACGAAAGAGGAATTCTATGGATGACATAGTTGAACCCACATGCATACTAGATAACAACAAATTCCTGAGAAGGGTCGATCCAGCAGACCAGTATTTGACAAACAGCAGTATCTTACAACAAAGTTTTAAATGGTATAAAAGAGTAGCCTTCTTTTTGATCAATTGTGCTTTATTTAGTGCATTCAAATTTACTCCAACGATTTATAAAATAGGATGAGATACAATTTCTACTTGAAGTTGCTAGGGAATGGATAACCGATGACTCAGGTGAATATAACACAGAACTGGCACTTCTGGTACCTCTAAAAGAGCCCCTTACAAAGTTTCATTTTTCAGGCTTTCAGGAAAATGAAAAAATCACATTTTAGGAAAAATAGTAACTGGCATA
Organism: Noctilio leporinus; assembly: GCA_004026585.1. Taxonomy (NCBI): domain Eukaryota; kingdom Metazoa; phylum Chordata; class Mammalia; order Chiroptera; family Noctilionidae; genus Noctilio; species Noctilio leporinus. The sequence goes on along the minus strand of PVIW01004627.1, from coordinate 1,647 downwards.
AAGAATCCCACTAGAACATGTAGAATATGCTCTTCAAAAGGAAAGCCCTGGCTGGTAGCACAGTGGATAAGGTGCCAGCCTGCAAACCCAAAGGTCACTGGTTCAATTCCCAGCCAGGACACATAACCAGGTCTCCAGCCAGGTCTGTCGCTGGAGGCAGGTGAAAGGCAACCATATATTGATGTTTCTCTCCCTCTCTGCTTCTCTCCCTTCCCCTCTCTCTAAAAATAATAAATAAAATCTTTTTTAAAAAGGAGAGTGCAGAGAAACTAGATATAGTTGCAAAACCTGTTGTGCACCGTTGCATGTAGGTAAATGCTATGCAGTTTATCATACCAAAAAAGTTATTAAAGCTATATAGAAGATATGTACAAAGTTTCATTTCAATACTTTATGTATAAATAAAGTATGTTAAAGTTTATTTAAGTTGTTTCATTTTCATATTCGATTACAAAAAAATAGCCAGTGATATGGGATAGCTTCTATATAAAATTTCCAGTCAACAATGTGTTAAGAACACTCATTGAATGGAACCAACACACAGAGACACCAATGAATGCAAAGAGCATGAACTTCAGGTACTGTTTTTGCTGTGTGACCTTGGGCATGTCGCTTGACCTCTCTGAGCCTCAGTTTTATTGTGAGAGATGAGATGGCACATGTAGATACTCAAGAGTGCTTGCTGACCAACTGAGGGCATGAGCCAATGAGTCAGAAAGGGAATCCCAGGCAGGGCACCATAGGAAAGGCTCAATGTTGGGGGTCAGGGGAGGGCAGCTTGGAGCATGGCCCCTTTCATGCTGTGGTTCTATCACCCTGCCATCCAGGCCACACCTGCTTGTATGGGTGACATCTCAGCTGATGATGCTGTTAGAAAAAGGCTCTAGACTTGAAGTCAAGTTCCCAGTGCTGCCTCTTACTAGGTGACTTACCCATGTCAAAGTTTTGAAGCCTCTGAGCAGCCTATTTCATCAGCTGCTGGAGGACAGAGCGGGGAGCATAAGGCATATCTTCAAGGACTACATGGTCAATAAGTGAACTGATGATGCTGAAACACAAGGTGAGTGTCAAGTGTCATGGGTAAATTCTGAAAGGGAAAGGACAAACTCTATCTATACCTTCTGTCCCCTTCTCCCATTTGAGTTTAAGTCAGGGAAGCAGATCATTTGCCTCAAATTCATTGATAATGTTTTGGGCATTGTACTGGCACAGATTCTAATGTTGCATCCAGGTCTAGTGCTGGGAAACACTATTGTGATTGATTAGTGATGTCTGCCACTGGCAGAGGCTTGTATGAATGGTATGTATGTCATTGCATTGCATTTACTGTCTTCTGCTAGGCTATCTTTAAGGGCTTGGGAAAGTTGTTTACGTTTTGAGCAAGAAAGAAACATGTTCTGCTGGACATGGAGAGGAAGCATGGAGAGGAAGCTTAAAAGGTACCCAGTCCAATTCATAAGAACCTATGCACACCTATGTTCATAGCGGCACTATTTACAATAGCCAGGTGCTGGAAGCAGCCTAAGTGCCCATCGGTGGATGATTGGATCAAAAAACTTTGGTACATTTACACAATGGAATTCTATATGGCAGAAAGAAAGAAGGAACTTGTACCCTTTGCAACAACATGGATGGAACTGGAGAATA
>PVIW01004626.1:0-126748 GCA_004026585.1 Noctilio leporinus | reverse complement strand
AGGGGAGCAAAAAGGGGATGAATGTAATACAACAACAATAAAATTTTTAAAAAAGTCATATTCAGCATTAATGATAAAGAACCTTGTAACATTATAAACAGAGGAAGGCATTTAAAAGGAGGAGCATTGGGAGGGATGTGAGCAGGGTTTCCTGCACCAATTGCCTGTAGGCTAAGGGCTGAGCGGCCAATGCCAAGTGGGCCGGGCAGGAACCGCAGTGCTGTGTTGAAATACAGTTGTCCCTTCTCCTGCAAGTGAGGCACTTTTTTGTTGAGAGAGTGTATGGGGTGAAGATATTGACTGTTTTCCTTTCTAAGACAAACAAACACTTTCAATTACTATTGTTTATTATCATTACCTTTCAGTTATTTTATGTCCTCCACCACGAAAAATATCCCAGGTCATTTCTCTTTTCATTTGTGGACTACTCTGAATGTTTCAAACTTTTTCATATTGGGAAAGATGTTGATGATTTGCCACCACCAGCAAATGCTTTCATTCCTAGGGTCATAGGCAACTGCCAGACAAGTGTTGTTGAGATCATATAACTGATATTTTCCTTTGTTTCCCTAACATTGAGATTGATTACAGTGACAAGATTATAATAACAAAAACCTTTCCTGTATAATTACCCAGTATTGTTGGGTAACTAATATTTTATTTAAATCACCAATTCTATTTTTGGACATAAGCTTTGTCTTCTCTAGTTTAGGATGTGAGTGATATGCTTTCCTTAAAATGTAGTAGGTTCTCAGTATAGATAAGTAATTTTGTAAAGGAGATAAGAACACATCATAGTCATTAGTACTCACTGAATATTTATAAATGTAGAGTTAAAAGTTTATATGTTTATGATATATCTCCATTTAGGTGGGATGTTTTTATTCCTTCAATATACCTGCTTTTATTAGATAGCTAATCACAGGGCAGTTAATCATGATTTCATAGTTTGAAAAATAACAATATTTAAAAGATGAAACCACTGTGTATGCAATATAGGAAGTGTGGTAGCAAGAACGTTAGTCATAACCTCCGTAGACTTGTGTGCTTGTTTATACTTTGGAAATACTTCTGTTGCTATTCACCTTCTTATCTACTGGTACAACAGAGAGCATGCAAATGTCATCCGTTATTTCCAAGATGTTGAGGAAACCAGCCATGACATACCAGGGAAGCTTTGATTTGCCACCTGTTGTACTCAGGGAATGGTTGGAAACTTAATGAGCATCCAAATGCCTTCCACATAGCTCTCAGGAAATGAGCAAAGTGCCTAAATACAGACAGCAGACTCATCTATCTATCACCTCAGAGTTTCACTCAGGAAAAAGTGCTAATACCTTAGACATACATAATAAAAGTCACTAAGAACAGGCATAACTTAATTTCAAATTACTCTTAAGCTTCCTGCACAAATATTGGAAGGTCCTCTCACCATGTGGAAGACATTTGGAATTCCTATTTCATGCATTCATGGTTCATATAGTGTCAAGATGTTCAACTGGGAAAATTAAATTATGCACAATGTACCATGCAGACATTGATCTTCTGGAAGAAGATTTGAGCTGAGAAAATTATTTTTATAAACAAGCCTGCAAATATATTTTTTCAAGGGCAAAACTTACAACCAGCTTTTCTGCTATCACATAAAAGAATAAGATTCAAAGTTCCTATTTAAAATTTTTTTCTCTCCACAGTTGTTTTGCAAAATGAAAATACATTACTTAGCCCTGTGACTATGATTTCATGACCCTAGTAATTAAGGAATACAAAGCAGGGAACAAGATCCCTGGCTGCAGACCCCCATCGCCAGTGTGCCCCTCTCCGGTTCATGAATCTGCATCATCACATTTCCTTATAAAATGAGAATCGCCATTGTACAGAACTCAGAGGGTTGTTGTGAGGATTAAATGAATGAATGTAGGAGTAGCTCCTAAAATATTGTCATATATTAAATGCTATATAAATTTTAGCTATTATTATTTCTTCCTCTTAGAGCAGTTTGGAGTATTAGAAACATTGGTTACATACCTGTTCTATATAGTCTTTCCTCAGGTAATTTTAACCTAAAAAACATCAAGCCAAGTTGTTAGATGTAAATTCTGAAAACTCCTGTTCAGTGATAGGTGAATGTTATCTCTAAGAGCAATAACACAGCCTACATTCTCTTGAAACATGGCATCATACTATTCCCCTTTTCTGGACACTCACATATATTCCAGAAACACAGGGTGAGGGAACACAAAGTTCTGGGCACAAGACACGCTACTAAGTTCTTCCGGATGCTGTTCACATGAAAAGCAAAAGGAAAACTTGACAATATAATGAAGAAATTCTCTAGCCTGTCACGGTGCTGTATAGCCCGAGACATTTATTTACAAATTTTGATTTTCAATGCTTGCTTTTCTTCTGTCAACATAGACCACCCATTTACCTCATTTTCAGAAAATAAATGGAAAAAATTATATAATACAGTGAAATTAATGCAGTAAGTATGCATACTTCGGTACAAATTACATCAAATTATTTAGATGGCAAAGAAATTTTTGTAGTATTTTCTTTCAAAGCTTGATATTTTTGTTCTGACTTCCCCATTAGTGAAAATTTGACATTTAGGTCAAGAATTTGAGTATTGGGACATTATGAGACACTAACTCTTTATACCACATTATATGAAATCATCTTTGACACTAAATCATATAAAGACTAACTTTTGCAGGTGGTGGGAACATTTACCTTGGCATTCTTAGGATTAGGTGTAGTGTTCAGTAATCTATCAGAAATTTATGTTCCAAATCCACAGGAGATGAGGTTTCTTCCTCAGAAACATCAAATCAAATCTTAAAATAGCAGAGGAAAGTCTTTAGAAGTAGCAGAGGAAAGTCTTTAGAAGTAGCAGAGGATATGAAATGAATTCCTAAAAGAAAAAAAAAGGAAGAAATACTGGTTAAAAGGATACCATTGTGTTATTGTTTCTTATAATTATTTCCTGCTTGCAAAGTGTGTCTGAGCAGTTGAATAATTTACAAGTTCAATTAGGAAACTCACACAACCAGAAATCAGAGATTTTTAGAAACTAGACTAAAATCTCCAATTAGTACACCAAATGTGCTTTCATGATGTAGTCTTGTTAAGAAAAAAAAATCAGGTGTGTTTTCTGAGTTTGAAATAAACCTGCTATGGTAGTTCATTTTCATCGTAGCCACCAAGATGTTTTAATTTATACTCAAATTGGATCCTTCAGGAAAAATAAGTGTTTTGGGGATAGACTCTACCTTCTCATTTTTTTCCCCTCAATAATTTTACAAATCCATCATTACCAAAACTGGCTGCCTGGAGGTTCTTATTACAACAAATGTTCTTGCTGTAATCCTCAAAAGTAGGTATCATGCTGACTTGAATTCTAATTAGCCTTTAAGCAAGAGGAATATTGTATGGCTAATGCATTCAGTGTCAAGACACATTAATCAAAATTATTGGTGATGCTTTTTGCACCCAGGCAAATTAGCACATATTTTTGAACCCTGTTGTACTGCTTTTTTGGGGGGCAGTTAAAATTGGATCTGCTTGAGGGTAATAAAATATCGTGGAAAACATGACTTAGTTCAAATTAAGCTGGTATATTAAAGGAATTTTTTAAGACAGGTTAAAAATGATATCTTTTACCTCTTTAATTGATAATGACTTATAAAAATAAAACAAATGGTAATAAATGAAAAACCAGAGATTTTTCTGTGGGCAAGAGCTAATCAGTTAGGACTTTCTGGCCAACCTTCTATTTAACAGATGTTAAGTTCTGGAAGTTTATAGGGAAACACCTGGTGAGCCATTTCTGTATGAGTGAAGCTGTCTCTTCCTTTTTTTACCTTGACTAATAATCCCATTTTCATACTTGTTGACTCTTCTCATCTATATGACGGACATACTTTATGTAAATTTGACAAGAGTGTTAGGTGAGCTGTTCCAAAAAGCCATTTAAAAGATAAAGTAAGATCATCTGAAATACTTTCTTGCTAGTAAGAAATGTAGGTCTGAAGAAAAATTGGTCCAGATTTTATTATGGAATTCTAAGACTTAATGAGACCTTTGATGGTCATAGTTAGAGTTCATAAAGGTCAAATTCTTAAGGCATTTCTTGGCCTCAGGGGCCTTTTTGTAGAAGGCCAGGTTTTATTGCCCTCTTGTTTTGTAAAGATGATAATTGTTTGCATTGTTCTGAGGGTTTTATCTTGTTTTGCAATTTTTTTTCACTGACCGGAATACACAGAATTTAAGCTATCTCAATAGATTGTTTAAATTTTTAAAAAGTAATAGCAAACGAGTTGAGTAAAAGACACAAGTCAAAATCTTATTTTTGTGGTATCTTCATTTTATCTTAGAGCGTGAATATTGCCAATTTATGAAAGAACACTGAGGAGAAAGAGCAAGAGCTCTAATACTGACACTTGAATCAATAATGAAGCTTTTTGTTTGGTGGAAAAAATAGGATAATTCTTCAAATATAGTACATATGAGTTATTGCGACTTATTTTGATTTTCATTGAGCTTCATACTGGGGCTGCTGAAATGGTTAGCTCCAGTTGGAAAGATCAGTGTGAAATAATTGGGCTCTCCAAAATTGGTCAGATAAAGATCCACCTTTGATTTCAGCTACAGCTGAAATCCATAGAGTTAGTTCTGCATCTTTATGAACCCTGTTTATAGCTTTCATCAAATTAGCAACATGTGTGAGCTTTTTCAGATGGGTCTGCATGCTGCCACGGTGGCTTCCAGCAGTTTACTACTAGGCTTATACTTTGCTTCATTCTGAATTCATAGCATTTCAGCCGCTAACCTGAATCCCAGTGTAGTTGCCAAAACCACATCTTTCCTACCAGATCAACACAGGGAAATGTGTTACAGCCTAGGTATTGAAACCTGGGTTATCAACTCTGGTGGTGAGCTAATTAATTAATGTTAAGAATTAACAAAGGACAAAACTAGGAAATAACTCAGGAAGAAATCAGATGCAATATCCAGGATAAGACCAAAATTTTCCTTACTTTGAAATTGATGTTACGTTATAATACCACTCACAGAGCTGAGATTTCTTTTACTCTGACAACCATTTAATCACTGGTTAGCATGTGGCTTGGGTAGCAAAATACGATGCCAGCTATTAATTGTGTTTTAGTGATTAACAGTTTGGATTATATGAAGGGTTTTGATAAATAGTGCTGTATATATTTTATCTCCAGGCTTTGGTTAAATCATAGCCTTGTATTTATTTTAAGAGTTAAATATATTGTTTATTTTTTTCTGTTTGACACCAAGGGCAGACCTAGTTGGACATTTTTAGAACTAGTGGGGAAATAAAAGATTAAACCTGGATTCAATTTGTTACGGCCATGGTAGAGAAATAAAAATTTTGAGGTTCTTGTTCCTCTCCATCTTCCCTGCCCCATTGCCTCCCTCCATTTCTTCCTTTTTCTTCTCCTCTTCTTCTGTTCCTTCTTATTTTCTCTCCCCCTGATTTGCAAGCAATTACATTTTAAGATCTGTCAGTTGGTTACCTTCACTCTTTTAATTCCCTTCCACACACAATCAGCAGCTCCCCTATGAATAGACAGACTCCCAATTGACTTTGTCTTCAACAATAACAAAAGTAGAAACCTAAAAATGCTACCTCACTTGAGATGGTGAATGAATAGAGAGATGGAGGGAAAATTAGAATATATAAAGTGAGAGAAAAAATATATGTGAAAATTAAGAGAAAATCAGATGAAAGCATCTGAAATAATTAGCAAATACTATCCTTAACTTATTCTTAGGCTGTTCGTTGGCACCATGGTGTTCATGACAAACCAATGTGTAAAGCCTTGACCTTTCCCCCACTTTTCTTAGATAATTTTTCTTGTAATTAAAAAAAAAGCTCTAACATGTCACAAACAGAAAAGATTAATATTTTTTCAGAAAATCTCATACTTGTTTTCACTTTCATTGGAAAGCTATTTTACTTCCTGTTTACCTGTGTAAAGCCACATTTCCCTGATCATGGTGGCCAGCATCTGCTCTTATCAAAGGGTTGCTGCCTTATATCTGCCATGTTATTCCTATAATGACTGGTTGCAATTACAATTTGGATTTTCTAATTCAGGTAATTGCCTGGAAAAGAGAAAAAAAAAGCCCTCTAGATTAGTTGTCTTTTCATTAAAAGTAATTAATGTAAGAGCTTAATTTCATTTTGGTGCCAGTTTCCTCTATCCCATCTCACTCCTAGCAATCTATTTAGACAAATACATGTGAATAATTTTCAATTTATCGATCCTCTATTTCCCATTGGCTAAATGAGATTAGTAGATATGTAAAAAAAAAAAAAGTATGAGCCCTGGCTGGTGTGGCTGAGTAGATTGAGCACTGGCCTGTAAACCAAATGGTTGCTGGTTCGATGCCCAGTCAGCGCACATGCCAGGGTTGTGGGCCAGGTCCCTAGTTGGGGGCACAGGAAAGGCAACCACACATTGCTGTTTCTCTCCCTCTCTGTCTCCATTCCCCTTTCTCTAAAAATAAATAAACAAATTTTTTTTTAATGGTATGAGAACCCTTTTATAGTCCAATATAAATAGTTACTTCTCTTATTTATTTCTCTGATAAAAATGATGTAATGTCATTTTTGTATAGTCTGCTTTACTCCAAAGATGGTTTCATCAAAGTGTTCTGTGTATGAATTATAACTCAGCTGCTTTCCCTTACCTTCCCTTAATCTAGTCTCTTCCTCTATCCTGGTTAACTGGAATTGTAACTACAGTAGAATAACCACTTGCTTTTTTTTTTAAGTATTATTTATAGAACTGTAGGTCATTAAGGGGATTCTGGAACCTTTAAACTCTGTATCAGCCATTGTCAAAGAGGCAAGGTTTTTATTTTTACAGGATACATTTTATGTAAGGAAATCCAAAGGTATGACTGTTTTCTTCTTTCTCTTCATTACAGGATGAAAACTCATTCACAGTAAACCTGTTACTTTACCTGACACACTTTTTGGTTTTGCAATCCTAAATGCTCTCACAGATGGATATTGTGTCATCAAATGATAGGTTCACATGAGAAAATTTAGGGTTACTTCTTGAGAAAAGTTGAAGAGATGTTGAGCATAGTCCCATCCATGTTGTAAAGAAATAAGCAAGTCACATTGTATATCACCAATTAGTTGGGGAAATATAATACTGTCAATTATTATTACTATAACTGATAATAATAGCTAAAATTTTTGAGCCAATAGATAAGGGCAAAAATAATAGCAAACATTTATTATTCAGGTTATTGTAGAGACAGTACTAAGTGCTTTGCCTGCATTATCTTATAATAAGTCTTAACTAAGCCACCCCTAAAGTTGCCAGAATCTTTTCATTATTTGGCAGGTCAAGATTCCAGCTTGCAAAGTCAAGCTTGAAATCAATTCCGTTACTTTGTACCAACAGTTCTCAAACATTTTGTTCTCAGAACCCCCTTTACACATTTACAGTTAGGATTGAAAGAGTTGTTGTGTATGTTAGTTATATCTATTATCTATTTCTATATTAGAAATTAAAACTCAGAAATTTTAAAAGCTGATTATGTGTTCATTAAATACCATGTTTTATAAACTACAACTAAATATTCCAAAAAAAAGCAAGAAAAGTGATATTGTTACATTTTATCCTTTGCAAATATCTGCAATGTCTGGCTTAATAGAAAATAGCTGGATTCTCATATCTGCTGCATTCTATCTGTTGCAATTTGTTGTTTTGGTTAAAGTATGTAAAGGAAAACCTGTCTTATACAGATATATAATTGGACAAGAAGAGATTATTTTAATGAAGACTTTTCATAAAATTATGAGTATTCTCCTTAGATACTCCCCAAATCTACAAGTGGTAGTTTTTATAAAGGTTAAGTGACATGTAGTGAACTCTGAAACCATATCAATGAACTTCTACTCTGAACACCAATAAGCTATAAGTTTTGGAAGATAAACAGTCTAACCAGCTCAATTAGGACCACAAGTAGACACATTTATGCCTTATTTATGTCAATAATAGTCTTTCAAGCTTGAGACAAAAAAGAGGCCAATGATTATTTCCTCCCCATAAAGAGGGTGACACTAATGTTGCTAAAGTCACTGAGAGCACTGGAATTAAATAAGTATAAGTCTGTGATCCTAAACTTAAATATGCAATTTTGCCCCTGAATAAATTGAAATAAATGTGTATGGATATAGTAAGTGCTTTCCTAAATGTTTTTTTTCACCACTGTGTTTAAAGGAACATTTTATACATTTACTCAGGAGAATTTAATTTATGTTCTTTTTTCTAAAAACGAAGAGACAACACTTCTCTCTGGCCACTGAGATCACAAGCCTTATTTATTTATTTGTGAGCTATGAAACTGCATGCTTCCTCTTTTTATGAACTAAACACTAACATGAATAAGAAAATATTTTGCAACATTTTCCTTTTTTACTTATCTTTTATTAGTATGCTTTAATGGGGCTTCTATTTGCTTTGCTAAAGATTGAGATCAAAAGAGTGAGATCACTTTGTTTCTACTTAAAGATATGCAAGAATCTTATCTACATGTAAACTTTCAACCTATTAACTTGCATTATATTTCCATGACAGTAAGTCATTACTAATGATACACATTGGCTTAATACAACTTTTTTTTTCCTTGAGGATGGAGAGGGAATATTTATATATTCATATATATAATTTTATTGGGAGAAATAGGCACTTGTAAGTAAATATATGCCTTATAATTTTTTTGTTTAAAATAACAAACTCTTTTACAAGAAGTAGAACAGTAATCATGAGTCTCTGAATATAGTTGATTTTCATTGTAGACCATTAAGAGATCCACCTAAAATTATTTGTTCCAATTCTCCTTTCCAATATGTGTAAGGGTATAGGGACAGACAGAATAGAATCATAGAAATTTCACAAAAAAATAAACCTAAAGTGTTAGTTCTTCTCAACCTTGTTTATTTCTTAAACCAGTGCCATGAACATCAGAGCCCAGAGATAGATCTGTTTGAGTTCTGTATCAATATGATGCATTTTGTGGTAGTAATAATATCAGTCTTTTGCTCACCCAATAGTCAAGATTAGGTATAGTGTTTTTTTTAAAAGATCAACTCTAAGTATCAAAACACAAATGTTGAAATGTCACTACCTTATTAAAAATCAAATGTACCAACATTAGCAACTGTTCTATAGATAATCCAATGGGAACAAAAAGAAAGAAAGAAAAAACAGGAAATATGGGAACAGAAGCATTATGTTTTTTGCTTTACAACTTCATTAGAGGCCATACTTAATGTTGCGGGGTTTTTCTAAAAGATAAACATGAACAGCCAGATAAAGAGGTACATAGGACGAGGTCAGGAGCCTCTGTCCCCATGAATTTGGGGTGCATCATCCCACCAGCACATGGCAATGTTTACCAGCCTGGAAGTTCACCAGTCCCCGCTGTTGGGGGGTTTTATGGAGGTTCCATTGTAGGCATGATGGATTAAATTATTGGCTGCTGGTGAATAAACTCAGTCTCCTTTCTGGAGATGGTGAGAGAAGGGGAAGGACTGAAAGTTTCCACCCTCTTGTCACAGCCCCTGTCCTGAAGTCACCTTACAAACTCAGGTTTGAAAGGGGCTTGATAAGAATAACAGAAGAGGCTCCTATTACTCTTATCACTCAGGAAATTCAGAGGGTTTTAGGAATCTGGTGTGAGGAACCAGGAATAAGACCAAATCTATTTTTCATTATACTACAACTGGGTTTCCTCCAGGTAGTAGAGAAGTTATGCAGGTAGGGTAAGGAGAGATATTTTCCCTTTTATGCTGATCATTCCTGAATCCCTTCCCTAGCCTCATCTACTATTCAGGTACCTATTGCTTCATATCATATCCCCCCCCTAAACTAGAGTGACTTAAAAACAATTATCTCACAATTTTGGAAAAACAGGAATTTGGGCACAGCTCAGATGGGAGCCTCTGGGTGCCTCTGGATCAGCATCTCCTATGAGGATGCAGTCAAGCTGCCGGGCAGGCCAGTGGTGTCACCTGAGTAGAGCATCCAGGCCCAAGCTCACATGTGCAGTTGTTGGCCCCCTTCAGACCTCACCACGTGGACCTCTCCATAGAGCTGTTCACAGTATGGCAGCTTGCTTTCCCTAAAGCAAGTGATGCAAGTGAGAGAACAAGAAAGGCCCCCCAAGATGAAAGACAGTCTTTAATAACTTAGTCTCAGAACAATATCCCCTGATGGCTGCCAAAGTCTGTTCATGAGATATGAGTCACTAAATCCAGTCCACACTCAAGCAGAGGTAATACACAAAGACATGATACCAAGAGCGGGGATCATTTAGGCCCACCTTAGAGGCTACCTGCCACAGTCTCCCAAATATAATGAGTTGGATTTGGTAAATGGTAAGAAGTATTGGACATCAGATGAGAAAGGAAATTATAAGTCATTTATCTGTTTGGTTTGCCACTTCGCACCTTCTAAAGCTTCTTCAACACTTTGCTCAAAGTATTCTGGTTGATCAAAACCTACGCTGTTTAATTTTATAGTCAGTAGCTGGATCTCAGCAAGAAAGCTGTGTACATTCAAAGGCATAAAGTCCAGGAGAAGGAAATCACTTTAACCTGACCTACTTGCTGTCAAGTGTTAACGATCTCTCACGCCCATCTTTTTAAAGGGTGAACCAGGTTTCATTGGTCCGCAAGGAGAACCAGGCTTACCAGGGCTACCAGGAACAAAGGTGAGTGGAATCTTTTTTCCCTCCTTTCTTTCTGAATTTTCCTGCCATACGTTTTTAGTCCATTAAGTTGAAAGATACGTGGGGTGACTTTATTGTCCAGGTGACCATATATTTCAGTCTCATAGAGAACTAAAGCAGCCTATCACCCATTCTAACACTTCTAATGGGGGGACCATATTACATAGAGTAACAGCAAGTTAATTTTAGCCTTAAGCAAGACAACAGGAAGGTGGAGTACATTAGTTGTTCCAGTTGTCCCCCAGGTTGCTCCTAAATTGATATGATGCTATTAGCTTCCTGGCCATATGGAAAAAGTAGGGGAGTTCTGAGGAGGAGAGGTAGAACTCGTTAACTCCTGCCCCTTATCACTGGTTTTAGGATGTACTTGTAAATCAACATGATTATTATCCCCACATCACCCCCTAGATTTCAAGGAGTACTGATGTCATGTAGATTCCTAAGTGCCTCATCCCAAACAAATCCATCCTGAAAAACGTTTGCAGAAAGATTCTGTAATGAAAACCATCTCATGATCTCCCACTTGGCAACCCTAGAGAGGGCCCTAAAAGCACAATCTGTATGCCGGCAAATAAAAAATTATGTTGCTACGGATACAGTCAGGCCTGTAGTTCTCTTTTTATCTACCCAGCAAGACATGAAAAGGTACAGTTCTGAAGATGGAACTTTCCTCATGACAGACCCATGAATCAAAGGAGGGGCAAAATTAGATCAAACTACATTTTTTTTTTTTAACTATAGCAGTCTTTGCCTTGGTGTGTGTTGCGTTCTCCAGAAATAAACCAGGATGACTTCCAGGAGCTGGGGAAATGTGTTCATGGTCTGTTCTGACAGAGAGGTCCTCACTCCCTCTGGTCAGGAGAAAATAACTAAGCCTAGTAAATGGAAACTATCTGTGGCCCAAGGGGGACTGAAACTCAGTCAAATTGAGGCAAAATTGCTTCTTTTTTTTTTTTTCAAGGAATTCCTTTTTCACATAATGAGATGTCAGACTTATTAACAAAATATGAGAAATGCCTGTTGTAGCCTGAACAGATCCACACGAGAAACACACTTTCTGAATAAAGAGACAGCAAGAGAATAATGTGCGTTCTGTGTCATGTAAGAACTGTTGTCCTTATTGGGCTTGCAGCCTCTGAGAAGGAAGGCAGTCACATCCTCAGGCACAAACAAGGAAAACCTGGTCAGTGCTTCAGAGAACCAGGCATGGGCTAAGTAATCTCTAAATGTTTGTGGACAGGAGAGAGTGGAGTTTATCCCCAAGTATCTCTTCTGTGGTTCATTGATTTTAAACTGTTCCACAGTTTCAAAAAACAACACAGATGTAGAGCCATAAAGTCAACATTAATTACTATTCATGAAGAACCCAGCCTGATTTTACAGACCAGATACTTCTATAACAGATAGTACTCTGAACTCCCCATAAAAGTAAAGAATGTAAGGTTTATGTTTTGTATTTCCACTAGAAGGAATGTAAATAGGAAGTCCATTTTATTAACAATATCATGAAGTCTATTTTTCAACTAAATTGCTTATCTTTCATGAATCTGGTATCATAATGGAAAAGTCAAGATTGTTTTAAAACCTCTTGCAGCCAAACACTAGAAGTTTTTCCAGTTATGTAGGTGGTCTATATTTGTACCACTCAGTTCAGATTTAAAAAAATTAATTAACTCTGCATTTTTACCCCCAATACGGTGAAATCATAATGAAGGGAGGTGGATAATGCCTTGAAGAATCTATTTATGCATTGCTGCACCCTCAGCATCTACCTCAGTCCTGAGAGAGTCATGCAGCAGTCTAAAGAGATGGAGTGTTACTCTCCGTAATTTAGAATACTTTGAGTAATACCGTTGATTCATTAATTCAGTCATTTTTTTCCAGACATTTTTCAGGTGTTTGAGAATGAAGAGCAAATGCAGCAAAAACAGTCTCCACTCTTCTCAAGCTTACAATTCCAGTATGTGTGAGGGAGGTTGGGAGGAGAGAGAAAGAGAGAAAGAATGTAATCCAGAAAGTGATAAGCAACTAATTAAGAGCACTGTGATTTTTTTTTTTTTTAAGTAATTCTAGGTAAAAGATATACTGACTCTACTCTTATGGTATATTACAGAGAAATGATTTTCTAAGGTTTTTGTTTTTCCCTAAAATAAGCATACAGTTACTATTCTAGAACTCTTATAAAATATCAAGAGAGACACCAAAGTTAAAATTTTCTGTATCAACCGAAGTGCTTCAGTGTCTCATGCCTGGAAGAGCCCTCTGGAGCACCTTTCCCATCTCCTGCCCCCAGTCCAGGCCCCAGCCTCCCACCTTCCCATTTTCCCACTCTCCCTGGTTCATGCTGAAAAACCTGCTGAGCCTTCTTCTTTCATCCTTGCCCTACTCTATTCCACTTCCCCTGTGAAACCACACAGCCTTCCCAGAATGGGAATGATGCAGAGACAGCTCTCAGAATTTAAAGCCCTTCATCATCCATCACAGATACAATCCTATTTTCTTCATTCCAAGGTAAGTCAGTTCCTTCAGTGAGGAAGATGCCTCTCTTGTCCATAAACATGCTAACACCAGACTGAATTTAAAACCTATTTGATTTTTTAAATTCTACCCATCATGTAGGAAGCTAGACAGTCTACTCTCTCTTCACAGAGTATAAAATAGCACTGTCTTTTCAGAGGGTGATTTGTCAAATTTCTAAAACTGTTTAGACTTTTTGACGCAGCAATTCCCCAACTACAAATTTACCCTAGAAAAATGACCAGAGATGTTCAAAGGATTGCATACAAAAATATTTATACAGAAGTTGAAAATGAAGCATAAACAGTTTTAAATCACAGCTTTTCCTCTTAAAAGCTTTGTGACTTTGAAAAAGTTACTTAACCTCTCTGTGCTCCAGCTGCCTTATCTGTAGACTATAAATAATAATACCTTTCTCATCTGCCCCAAGGATGAAATAGGGTAGTGCATGTAAAGTGTTCTGTGCAGTCCCTATACTCATTAATAACACAATCAGAAATAGCCATAATTATAAAATACAACCTACTCATCCTTCAGGACTTGACTCACATCTCACCTTCAGGGAGCCAGTGTGGACCGCTGAACACCCCACAGGGCTTCCTCTTCTCTCATCTATGATCTTACTCCTTCATTCTTAACTATTTTGTTATATAGACCTTGTCTGTCTAACCAGATCACCACCTCCTGGGGGCAGTGACCATGTTCATACTTCCTAGAGCTGTGAACAAAGTAAAAGCTGTAATATCTCTGTGTCGGTACCATGTTGAGCACTTTACATTTATAAGTTATGAGATTAGTACTATGATTTTTTGTATTTTACAGAGGAAACAGAACTTTAGAACTTAACTAACTTGCCCCCAAAAACAGAATTGATAATCAACAGCCAGGGTTAAGACTCAGGATGTGGGATTACAAGTGGACTGGCCATTGTAAAGTAACAGGTTACAGCCATTACAGAGCTTTGACCAGTTGGCCATGCTTCATCCCAGTAGCATTGAAAAAGTGGCTGCAGAATGAAAACTGTCTGTTTCTGTTTTGAGATATTATCATGATGGTCCTTATCAAGTCCTTTTAAAGATCTTGCACGTGCTAGCATAGGTGCCTGACAGGCATTTACCAATTCACTTCCTTCTCTATCAAATGGAAATTATAATACAAGTGGTTGAACCATCATTTTATTAAATGAAATCATTCATGCTAAGATTAATACAGGGCTGGGTACATGATAAATAACTGGTAACTCTCTGATTCCTTTAATTTTATTCAACTTGTTTATTAATCTACAGGGACCAGCAGAAGATGGGGGGCTGGAGAGGGAGGTTGTCATTTACTCATTTTGCAATTTGTGACAGGGTGAGCGAGGGGAGGCTGGGCCCCCAGGAAGAGGTGAGCGAGGAGAGCCGGGAACCCCTGGACCCAAGGTCAGTTATTCTTACACTGGAAAATGACAGTGTTCAGCTTGGAAATGTGTGTGCCCCTTGCCTTACAACATAAAACCAAAATCTGAACATTCTTAGCAGGCATTAATAGCGTGTTAAAATATAAAAATAATTTAATGAAAGGCATGCCAATTGGTTCTTTTCAAAAGGAATTTTATGATTCAACTTTCCCAGTTTTCTCTCTCCTTTTCAATGAATAAATTTAATAACACATACAAATGTAAAGGGGGAGGTACTGTTGTTGACACATGATCCCTCACTCACTGGGTGTTAAAACCTACTGAGAATATGCTATGTGTTGTGTTGGTTTTGATGGTAACTTAATGGTAACACCTTGAAAATAATAGCACTATGGTTTTGCTTGACTGTGCAATCTTTATTTCTCTAAACTTTCTGTAAACTAATATGGTAACACTTTATTTTAATAACCCATCCTAGAGACACAGAAAATGATGAAAAGGAAATTTATGCAGGCACTGTTGAGACTAATGAGAATTAATCACAGAGCTCTTCCCATCGCTGGTGGGGGTGCAGTCATCAGTTACAGTGGCTTGAAGGTTGAGGGGAGACCAGGGATGAACCAATGATACCGTGATGATGCTTGTGTTCTGTGTTTTAATAGCCAACATTACATAAAGCCATGTATTATGGTAGTTAAAATAAAGTGTTTCCATGTTTATGAGTCACTGATAATTTCTTTTTTCTGTTCTTATATCCTCTGTCTTTTTTTCTCTTTTTCATCTTCATATTCTCCTATAATAGGGGAAGCAAGGTGAATCAGGAGCTAGAGGCCCAAAGGGGTCAAAGGTCAGTAACCGGCAGTCATGTTAATGTAGCATGAGGCCTTCAAGAGCTGTGCTTTTCGCCTCTTTCACAGAGAATCATGTTTTCAGTTAAACTCTTCCATACATTGGGATTGCAATAATTTCATCCTATGATAATATTTTAGAAGAATTGGCTTGTTTCATCCTGTTTGTTTTTGCGTATTCCTATGCTTCAGATTATTCTTTAAGGAAAGATGTATTTTCTGTTTCATAAGAATACTTTCTTTGGAAAAAAATTAAGTTCTGTCCTTAATGTAACTAATGTATGGCATAATCTTACTTTTTATTTTCTGGCTGTCTTTGTGATAAATGTTCAAATTATACTTTGCTTTTAAGTTAATTGACTCCCTTCAGTAAAATTTCACCAGCAATTAAAATGCTTTCCATTACCATGTTCTTCGTAATGTTTGCAATTATCTATTCACTGTTATCAGAATCATGTTATTTAATGTTAGCTAATAAATAACATGGAAACATTGGTGCAAAAGTGAACAAAAGAGCAGAAATCATTCCCCATCCATAGCAAATTTCATTATTAGGGATCAGTGTGGATGGATAGAAACTATAATCACGTTTCCTGCTTCCCTTCACTGGTCCTTACCCAGTTAATAATAATATATAGAAAGGCATATCAAAATGTTTTTAATTCCATTTAGAAAAAGGTCTGCATAAATTTAAGGCTGTTTTAGAAAACCCTCAAATCTACACAGGTTCAAATCTCTTCTCCAGCATTTCTGCTTGGACTTCTGAGAATGTTGAGTATTCTCAGGGGAGGTGTATGCATTTGAGGCATGGACTTTCCCAGGGTCTCCCCAAGTAGAATCCACATCAGTGGAACTTCAGAGATTTTCATACTGCATTTAAAAAGAGGGAGAGACCTGGCTGGTGGCACAGTGGATAAGGTGCCAGCCTGTGAACCCAAAGGTCACTGGTTCGATTACCAGCCAGGCTGCAAGCCAGATCTCCTGCCAGGCCAATAACTAGAGGCAGGTGAAAGGCAACCATACATTGATGCTTCTCTCCCTTTCTTCTTTCCTCCCTTCCCCTCTCTCTAAAAATTAATAAACTCTTTTTAAAAAATTGAAAAATAAAAAGAGGGAAAGCTGGCTTTGCCCTTTCCCTGACCTTCCACCCCACCCACCAGTCCCAGCCAGCTGTGTCCACTGCAGCACCTCCTGCGTGATGAAATCCCTGTACCTACAGGAAAACCGTTCCTTACATCCCCATCATCAGAGGAAGGGCTTAACTGGTGGCCCTTCCCTTCTGATTCTCCCTAAAATGAGCTCTCCATTCCTTCCCTGTCTCCATTATTTACACGTTACTTCTCAGTGGTTGACTCTTTTTCCCTTTGCCCCAAATCTTTTCATATAAAGGCAAGAATGTGGTTCAGCGTGAGCAGTAAAAGGGTGCTGTGGGCGTCATGGAAACCACTTGCTTTGCTTTTGAAGATCCCCAGCAAGAGAGCTAACATTTTATATTGTTGTTCCAAAATCCTCTCTTATCTTAAGGAAGCATTTGCCATGTTGGTGGTTATTGTTCTAGCTGTGATTTTCAACTTCAGAACTTGGTATTAAGGGTACGGCTGTATGGTACTAAGTACATCCTTAGAGCTGAGATATTTCTAGCCTGTTGATCTGATGACTAATTAGGTTTTATTCTCTTTTTACTGGTGAAAGGGTGACCGTGGTGACAAAGGAGACTCTGGAACCCTGGGACCTAGGGTGAGTGTATCTCTTGTCTAAGTTTTTGCCCTCCCCCATCCCCATTACAAGCCCAGATTTGAAGTATGTGTCTGTGTGTTTTTCACAAGGCACTTTAACTAATAATACCCAATAATAGCACTGGAGGTAGACTACTGTAATTATGCCCAATTGCTCCCGTTTCCTATTATGTTTTATTTCCGTCATTTGCAGCAACGAGTGTGTAGATTCTAACACATAAAGCAAGCTCAAGAGAAGATTTAAAGAACCCTCTCAATCTACTTTCCCTCTGCTAAATGAATGATAGTAAGCCCACAGTCATCCAGCTAGTAGAATTTTCCACTTTTTAATTAACCCAATTATAGAGGAAGCAATAACCTGTATTTTCAAAGCCTTCTTTAAACAGAGACAAGGAATTCAGGCATGACTAATGGAAATTCAGTGCCAGAGATAATGAGCAGGATAGACATCTTTATATATATATACATATAGTTTCCTTTTGTTTAATTTTAATAAAATTCTATTCCTTTTGGGAAAACCATGCATTTCTTTTTTTTTATTTTTTTTAGATTTTATTTATTATTTTTAGAGAGAGGAGAAAGGAGAGAGGAGGAGAGAGAGAGAGACAGCAATGTATGGTTGCTCCAGGCATTTCTTAAGAACAGTCTTCCTTCTTAAAGAATGAGAAAGCAGTCTTAGAGTTGTAGATGGCTAGAAAGTTTAGGGGTTACTTTTTTTTTTTTTTAGATTTTATTTATTACTTATAGAGAGAGGGGAAAGGAAGGAGGCAGAGAGAGAGAGAAACATCAGTGTATGGTTGCCTTTCACCTGCCTTCAGCTACGGACCTGGCTTGCAACCTGGTTATGTGCCCTGACTGGGAATCAAACCAGCAACCTTTGGGTTCACAGGCCGATTCCTTATCCACTGTGCCACCAGCCAGGTCAGAGGTTGCTTTAATAAACATGGATAAAGTCAGTAAATGTTTGCAAGTCAAATCACATTAGCCTACTTTTTATAATTTTCAGAAAACTGTTTCAGAGATGGAATCATATCTCATTTTTATTCAGATTTCATATCTTTAAAATACCACAGACAAGGAAGTTAGAAATGGTTTGCCTCCTTTGAAATAAAGACAGAATTCAAAGATGATTTATGTATTCTCAAGTGCATTTGTACCTGTACCTTAGTAGGGAATTGATGGCCAAGGAGAGCTGCAAGTTGGTACTTGTGTTTTTGCCCTAGTCCTCTCTATATCTAGCCTAACCATCTGATTTTCTGTTGGTTGGTGTTTTTTATAGGGTCCACCTGGTCAAAAGGGTGATCAAGGAGCCACCGAGATCATAGACTATAATGGCAACCTCCACGAAGCCTTGCAGGCAAGTGCCCGCTCCCTACCCTGACCCAGACAATGGCACCGATGAGCACCATGTAAAGTGTGTAAATGTCACTGTCACACCCAAAGCATGCCAGAGGGCTCCACTGCTCAAAGCATACCCTCTCCTATCCTGAACCCATCCCCTTCTCTCTGCCCCAGTTTAGCCTCTTTATTTCCTAACATTTTTCCATCTTTCCTTTCCCTTTTACCTTCAGATAGGCATAAGTCTTATGTGGTTTAAACCTTGTGTGACTTTTACCAATCTTGGCCTCCTTGCCTGAAAAGCAAGCCTAGCAAAACAATGAAGAACGCTGTGATTGAGTTGAAGCTGAGATTCAAATCTCAGCAATTTTGCTTACTAAATGCATGACCTAGGGAAGGTTAATTTACTTCTCTGTGTGTCAGTTTTCTCTAAGATGAGGCCAATTGTAGTATCTACCTACTTGTGATGTGAGCAGTAAATGGCTAAATGGCTGGTACATAATAAGTCTTCTATGGGTGATTCTTATTACTGCTACCATTCAATTCTTTTTCTTCCATTAAGTAAAAACTATAGATCACTTTGCATCCTAGTCATCCTTTTCATGTTTAGACTCCTGCATTCTAGCCTGTGTCATCATTCTGTTGGAACTTCTCCTATAAAGGTCATTAATAACCAACATCTAGGTCAAGCATATATTGTACTTAACCACCATTGACTTTTCTGTGACATTTATATTAAACCACCTTCCTTTTGAAACTTTTCTTTCTGGTTTTGCTCCACTCCACTCTTGACTCTCATTTCTTTTTTGATGGGTCCACTTTATTTTTGTATTTCCAATTTCTCTGTCCATTCTTTAATTTTTGGTATCCTTGTCTCTGACCTTTTCTTGGTACAATCACTCCATGTTCTTCTGTGGTATAGCTGCTTCCAAAGCTTCATTGCCAGATCAGACCTGCCATATACTTTCAGCTATCTAGCAAACTTTCCTCTATAGTTAAACCATTACCTTATCAACTTCCACCAAGGCAAAATTAAACTGGTTACCTTTCCTAGCTACTGAGTGATTCCCTTTTTTTTTTTTTTTATTATTGCTCTTCAATTATAGCTATTCCATCTTTTCCCCCATTGCTCTCCCCTGCTTCACCCTCCCACCCCTGCTTGCTCCCACAGTCAATCCCCACTTTGTTGCTCATATCCATGGACTTTTTATACTCATTTCTTGATAAGATCCTTCCCCCTTTTTTCCCTTGTTATGCACCTCACTGGTCCCCTCAGATTGCTGTCAGATTGTTCCTTATTTACATGTCTCTGGTTCTGTTGTGCTCATTTTTTCGTTTTGTTCATTAGCTTCGCCTTATAGGTGAGGTCATATGGTATTTGTCTTTCATCACCTGGCTTATTTCACTTAGTGTAATGCTCTCCAGTTCCATCCATGCTGTCACTAAGGGTCAGAGTTCTGTCTTTCTTTCTGCTGTGTAGTATACCATTGTGTAAATATATCACAGTTTTTTGATCCACTCATTTACTGATGGACGCTTAGGCTGTTTCTAGCACTTGGCTATTGTAAATAATGCTGTTGTTAACATTGGAGTACATAGGTTCTTTTGAATTGGTGTTTCAGGATTTTTCAGGTATAATCCTAGCAGTGGGACCAATGGGTCAAAAGGCAGTTCCATTTTTAGTTTTTTGAGGAAATTCCATACTGTTTTCCACAGTGGCTGCACCAGTCTGCATCCCACCAGCAGTATACTAGGGTTCTCTTTTCTTCACATCCTCCCCAGCACTTGTTATTTGTTAATTTGTTAATGATAGCCATTCTGACAGGTGTGAGGTGGTATCTCATTGGGGTTTTAATTTGCATTTCTCTGATGGCTAGTGATCTTGAGCATTCTTTTGTATGTCGATAGGTCTTTCTTAACCATCCAGATTTTGTTAATGATACCATAAGTTTTTTAATTTCTTGAGATAGAAACTTAGGAGTTCTTTTTTAAACTATTTCTAGTTCTTCGTCTATTATATCTCACCAGATGCTACTATTTCCTTTTTCTAAGTATCTGATGAGGTTGCTGCATTCCACCCATTGCCAACTGGGTCTACATTACATTTATTTCAGGCCTAACACTGCAACAATCCCTCAACCCATTCCTCTGCTCTAACAACTCCTTGCTCCTCTAATCCATCCTGTTAGCACCCCAAAACTAACCTTCCTAATTTTCACTATCTTGATGGCTTCAGTGTACTCAGGAACCTAAATGGAACCACCACCACCACCCCCACTCTATGAAGCTCAAACTTCTGTATCAGACTTTCAAGGCTCTATAATCCTGCCTTTCATGTACAGAATTTTCTGCTTCTCTGTAACACATTTTTCCCTGAATTGGTCATATTGATCACATCCATAAAAACCCCCTGTTCACCTGGGTATCCCATTCTTCTTTCCTCTTTTTTATATCTGTCTAAATCCTTTCTGATAATACACTGCTGCCACCCAGATGAGTTTCTTCTCCGAATCCTTTTAAACATTAACAGTCAGGGCTCCATTGTTTGGTATTTAATTATTTTTAAATTGTACAAATTATTTTAGTGTTGCTGGTTACCTGACTGGAAGTGACTTGGTGACAGGAAGCATGTCTAATACTCTTTGTCCCCTAAAGTGCCTGACACAGGTCTGGGTATAAATATTAAATACACTTACTTGTTAAATATATATACTTAGCCCATATATGTAGTCCTTTTTTTTTTTTTTTTTTTTTTTTTTGCTTGATAGACAAATCAGTTGTTTTAAGGTAGGCATACATTTCAGTGGGTCTTTTGCTACAACTACCATTTATAACTAGTAAAGCATTAAATGGTTTTTACAGGATCTATGTTCAACTCAGCTTACTATTTTGCTCTTTTCATTGGCATGTATAAAGAAAGAGGAAAATAGAAGATGTTTAGCGGTACCTACTATGTTTTCAAAGTTCTTTCTCATAAGATGCAGGGATACTTTTTAACTTAATTTATTAACAATGCTATAAATTTCTCTTTTAAACTCCTTCCAATGGCACCGTAATTCTTATTACCACCTTTAAAAGGTGTCCATTCTCTTACCTTCCAAGAAATGCTCCAGTGTTTTTGGCCATTTTCTGAAAATTTGGGAAAATGTACCTTTAAAGCATTCCATGCATGAACAAGGCCTGGGATGAAGCAATTTCTATCTCAAGAAATTCAAAGACTTATGGTGTCATTAGCAGACACTGGTTAGTTAAGAAAACGGGGCCACTTAGCCTAAAACTGAAATCTCTGTTTTGATCTCCACTCTATTACTAACTCACTTATGGGAAATCAATGCATCCATACTTCAATCACATCTGCAAAATGAGTATTTGGGGGAATAAATGCTTTTCTAAAAGTCTATAAAATCTAGCATTAATTATATTTAGGATAGTTTTCAGGAGATCCTGAACACTTTTGGCTGGTGTACCTAAACACACTGTACTTTTTTAAAATTCTGGCACCTGCATCTTGATATGAAAAGATATTTGTGCTCAGTTTCTTCCCCTTACCTTGAGTTCTATATGACTGTACAAAGTCAAAATTCATCGTAATCCACTAGTTCATGTTTATATCTCAACCTGCAAAGATTTATTCTTATGGGCTTGTTAGTGCAACAATGTGTTATGCTTGTAAATAGTTCATAGTTATTTTCTTCACTGCACAACTATTTATTTGCTTTCTTAATTATGTACTGTAGTGGATTAAGAGTCCCAAATAAAATGAAATAAAAGAAAATAAATAGCCATTAGATTGAGAGGAAGTAGAAGTCATTTATTATATTTCTCTAACTAGTGATGGATTTTCAGTTTTGTCAATTTTATTTCACTACTGCATTCTCTAAAAAGAAATCTGGAAAACTGTCTAGGGTAATTAGATAAATAGGAATATATTACAGTTATAAAAATATCATATTACAAATATGGTATTTTACTGTTATTTACATGAACATTTGCCATAAGCCATTTATTTTTATTTAAGGCCATTACATTTCCACAATTAGCAATAAAATCTCTCCCATTTCCTACTCCAGTTTTTAAAATTCCCCAACACCATTCACTAAACCTGTTCCGTAGTATAAATCATGGGTGACTTTAAGCTTGCATCTTTGTCAGAAATGAAACACGATAACCTTTCATTCCAAAGCAATTCACATAAGCATCTCAGGGAATAAATTACAAAACAGTCTGCCTACCTTCAACCAGTTTATAGTTGCACTAGCCTCCCATTTCACATCATGGCTCACTAGAGAATGGAGTGTCTTTCTTCATCATGACCAACATTCCAGTTTTCAAATCATTATTGAACTTCAAGAGAGAATCCTGCCTGGTTTATGTAGCTTTAACTTAGAAGAACCCAGATCCCTGGCAGGCATGGTTCATCCTGTAGACTGAAAGGTTGCTTTCAGCCTGGGTTATGGGTTCAATTCCCAGTTGGGGTGTGTGTAAGAGGCAACCAATTGATGCTTTTCTCTCACCCCCTTTCTTCCTCCCTTCCTTCCCCTCTCTCTAGAATCAATAAAAGAAAATTTTTTTAAATAAATAAATAACCAGATACAAGAAGGCCAACGTAAGCAAACATTTATCAGACATCTCTGTGTGTCTGCACACTGGTGCTTCAGGATGGCAGTGAACACTTGGTTTTGAGAAATTAGCTTTATTAACTGTCACTTGTTCCTCTATTAACTGAATGGAACCTGACTTGTATAATTTTTAGGTCGCACGAATGTAGTTATTTAAAAAAATCATTTAAACTCCATCTGTTAGATAGTACAATTACCATTAATAGTAGTTTATTATGTACCTCATTACAAGACATTTTATTATACTGAAATTTAAAATAAAGACAAATGAGTTTTGTGTTTAGGTGAAAAATATATATGGCACACGTTGGAAAACCTCTGAGAGCTCAAATTTTAAACTCCCTTCCTTTCTAAGGTCTTACGAGCCTGCTTTCTAGTTAAAATTGTACTGTGTAATTGGAAGGCAATAATAAAGAAATTACTTCTACTCTGTAATTTTCTAACAACATTTTTAAAAGACTCATCTGCCTATAGCAGTGAAGAAGTAGCTTTCCCATAACTATAAATTTGACTCTTGCTTTAGGTGGAGCACATAAGAATAAAGTTAGTGTCTTAATTTACATAGATACAATAGTATGAAAATCTGGGCCTTGATTTTTTTAATGAACTTGCCCCAATTTGTGGTGATTTTGTCTTTATCTTAGAAGTTCTGGTTGATTATCTCCTACTATGTTTTCTATGAAGGTCTAATGACCATAACTGATTTTTATTATAGAGTACTAATGCATAAATATGTATTTTCTAAGAGATTATGGCACCATGTCACTAGAAACTCAAGTGTTTGATGTACAATAGATAATGAACAGATCATGTGTTTTGCTATACAAATTAACTCCCGTTTGCGCTTGCATTAGTTTTCGTATAAAATTGCCATTCAACAATGTGTTAAGATAATTTTTACAACAATAACCAATAAATAAATAAATAACAGCAACAACAACCTGAATCAGAAATTGAATGGAGTAATGGAAAACAAAGGGATTGTGTTAAACCAGTATTCACAAGTTTACATGTAATTGGCAATGCTTCTCTATTAGAAGGGTGGAATCCCTAATAGAGAATGTTTTCTGCTCTACCATTGCTCATAGGTCCTATAGTATATTTAGTGCCCCAATGTTTATAATACATTGTTTATAATAAGCAGCATTGTTTATAATAGCCAAGTGCTGGAAGTATTATTTATAATAGCCGCGTTCTGAAAACAACCAAAGTGCTGGCCAGTAGATGGGTGGATCAAAACCTTTGGTGCACTTACACAATGGCATATCACACAGCAGAAAGAAAGAAGGAACTCTGACCCTTAGTGACAAAATGGATGGAACTGGAGAGTATTATGCTTAGTGAAATAAGCCAGGTGGTGAAAAACAAATATCATATGATCTCACCTCTAAGTGGAACCTAATGAACTAAATAAACAAGTGAGCAAAATAGAGCCAATGACATGGAAATAAAGAACAAAGTGACAAATGACCAGAGGGGTTGGGGAGTGGTTTAATGGGAGAAAGAAGAAGGGTCTAATCAAGGAACAAGTAAGTACCAAGGCTCATGGACATGGACAACAGAGCAGGGATTGACTATGGGGGATGTGTGGGTAGGGGAGAGCAATAGGGGAATAATTGGAAAAACTAATTGAACAACAATAAAATAAACAAGAAAAATATCTAAAAATAAATCACTTATCACAAGGTTTAAACTAGAAGATATTAATACAGAGATGATTTCATGGATCAAGTATTTGGGAGATTCAAATTTTCAGAGACTATATTTTGTTATAGTACTCTAGCACTTTACATCAAGAAACTAGATAAATCCCATGTCAGCTTCTATCTTTAGATGTGGCATGCTCACACACACCATGCAGTACAGACTAAAAGAGGAAAATATGTCACTTACACAATTAGATAGCTTGGTTTTCTCTAATCAAAGTACTCTAAAGTAGAGCTCTTATGAATGTGGAGTTTCTCAGGTCACAGTTATACTGACAAACCTCTTGTGCATGATTTATACATAATTTTTTAAAATTCAGTGAATTAAAATGTTGACATTTCCTTCTTTCTTTAATTTCTAGATTTCTTTAAAAATAAAATTCTAAAAATAATTTTTAAAAGAATCTTTACAATATATTATATTCTTTGGAAGATAGGATAATATGCTTTCAGATTCTTGCCAATTCCTTCTATCTGTCTTGCCAAAACATATTCAAAAAGTTGATTGTTTCAGAATGTATCACTGTACTTTGGCACACAAAATAGATAACTGTCTTTATCAATACATTTTCTCAACAGAGGATCACCACCTTAACAGTCACGGTAACTCCTGTTGCATGACTTCTATGGGTTGGGACTTTGTATATGATGTTGATGCATGCTACTCTTAATGGTACTAATGTAACAGCTATTTTTATCTGAGATTTATGTTTTTCTTGTATTAATAACCTTGACACATTTGCCCCAGTGGAATCACTTTGTCTGCTTAGTAAAAAAGTTTTTAAAAAGTTATTTTTCTTAAAGTCTTTGGCCTTATCTTAATTATGTAGCATTTTTCTTTAGTGTTTGAGAAATCAAAGCCTTTAGTACAGAGAAGAGAAATGTGTCTGGAAACACAGATAATATTAATAAGCTGATTCAACCCAAGAAGCTGAATAGGAGACATGCAACGACTTTACATTGTCTTATAGATCAACTCAAAAGCATCTTAAGTGTTATTGTGGCCTAAATGTTTGTTGATGTTTATTCATGGATATGTAGTTTAGGTAGTTTTTATAATTCTATCAATGGTGAAATTTTCCTCATTGCAAATCAATGTTGGGGGATATTTGCTTCTGATAGAAATTAGAAATGTGTGTAGTGTACTTATTATTGTCTAAAGCATAAAAGTTAAAACACAGACTTATAACTTTGTTTTTTTCTTGACTTAGGGTCCCCCTGGACCACCTGGACCTCAAGGACTACAAGGGCCAAAGGTTATTTTTTATTTTACTAGTTTCCATACTGACACATACACACAAACACACACATCAACTCATCAACTTTTGTACTCATCACTTTTAAGATACTTAGGAACAGAGAGCTAGCAAGTAGAAACAGTCATTTTCTATTATAAAAAGAAATGTAAAGTATAGTGTAATTGTACTATTTGAACAAAGGCCTTAATTTCAAACAAATTTCCTGTATGACAGTGTAAGTTTTGGGATTTTTAATTTTCTATTTCTTTACCACATTCTGGTCATACATACTCTTCACTCCTGATGAACAAGTCGGCCTGAATTCTTATTCTTGAATACCTGATGAACTGGACTAGACAATCTGGAAGGAGATCTGCAGATTCTTTTTTTCTCTATGTATAGTCAACCAGGTCTGAGTTCCTTGTTCCATCTCCTCACTTGACTGAGACTCAGAACAAAAATTGTCACCAGTGCTAAGTATGCACCTTATTCCCTACAAACCTACGCAACTGTAGGACCTTACTCTCCTATGCAGCCCAAACATCTACAGAAGCCCAACACCCATCCCTTGACCCCCAGGGACTAAAAGGGCCACCTAGCCAAGAAGACTACATCATTGAAACCTGTATCCCCTTTGTTTTATAATCCAGTTGCTGTTCATTTACTAACTCAATTATTCAGTAATTCCTGAGCCTCTATTCTATAATAAATACTAGTTTCTGGCAATGATGCTATGATAGATATATGGTATAGTAAGGGGTTTCAGCCAGGGATTATAGCCTGGGGATTGAGATAGACAAATAAAGGCACATTTATATGTAAATAAGGATAAGTGCTCTGATCAAGATGCAAATGAAGAAGGTTGACTCAGCCTTGGAAATCACCAGATGACTTGGAGTTGAAGCTGGTAGATTGGGGAAATTGGCCAAATGAATGTCTAGTCAAGTGGGATGGGGGAGGCAGTGCCTCACACTCTCTCCTCTCTTCTCTGGGACCCAGCCATCCTTCCCAATGCACTGTCACTCTGTCCCACCCCAACACCTCACAGAGATCTTGTCATTGAGATCTCAGGTCTGCTGTTGGAGCCCTTCCTGTGTTCCATGATCTCTCCTGGAGAAGGTAGGGGTAGTTGGGGTGAGATGTGCCTCTGACCAAGACTCCCCAAATGCAGCCTGAGTCTGGTATAAACCCCATTCTCACCCAGGACGCACAACCTCAGACTGAGTGGGAATGTCTTCAATCTGCATTGCTCCTTTCCTAATCAAAAAAGGATTGTGGGAATTCTTAGACATCCAGTAATGCTTTACAAAGTACGTTTGGATAGATGAGGGGTAAATGAATAACTCATAAATGATGTTTTTCTTTTAAACATTCATGGGTCACATTTTGAAGGTAAAAGTTTAGCAAAGTAATCATTATTGGACCCAGAGTACTAACAAGTATTCAGACTGAATGGAACTAGGGCTTAGCCAGTTGCATCCAACTTCAGCTGGTTTGTTTGTGTCAAAACAAACTTTGCACCCTGGCTGGTGGCACAGTGGATAAGGTGCCAGCCTGAGAACCCAAAGGTCACTGGTTCTATTCCCCAGCCAGGGCCCATAACAGGGTTGCAAGCCATCCAGCAGGTCCGTAGCTGGAGGCAGGTGAAAGGCAACCATACATTGATGTCTCTTTCCCTCTCTGCCTATCTCCCTTCCCCTCTCTCTAAAAATAATAAAGAAAATCATAAAAAAAATTGCAGCTACCACAAAGAGCAGAAAATATGGAAAAGAAAAGCCATTTCTTTTCTTTTCTTTTCTTTGTTTTTTGTTTTTGTTTTTGTTTTGTTTGCCCTGCCTTCTAAAACATTGGAAAGCTAAAGCTCAAATTTCGTGCTGTGGCCAATAACTGTTAAAGTTTTCACTGGGGAAAAGAGCTCTAGCCATTTCAATATTGTGGTTTATAACATCACCAAACAAGCCTTTCTAGAAACATACAGCCTCAAGTCAGCTCTCTTGGAATTCTGCCTGTGAGACAGGCCATTCACTTCTCAAAAGAGCTGTTTTTACAAAGGGATATTATATTTATAATTGGATCCAAATATACGATTCATTGAGATAAAATAATACCTTGTCTGTCAAAGAATTTGTTCAGTACCTTTCCAACCGAAAGGTGACTGACATTTGTTGTTTGAAAAAAAAATCTCTAGCACACTGTTTAAATTTGTTTTTAATGGAACATCCTCAGTTAACAAAAAATAAACCTATATATTTTGGGTTTGTCAAGAGTTTTAATAAATCACAATAAAAACAGGAAATTTAGTGCATTCCTAGCATAGTATAGGAAATTGAATTGATCCAAAAGTAATTTTATGTGGATTAAGATATTATTTGATTTATTACAGCCGTCAGCGAGGCTTATCTGAAAGTAACACATTCACAATCATTACAAATTTGTGTCTGTGGTTCCAACAGTGCTGGTTAAAATATTGTGAACTTAAGGGACTTTGCATTTTATTCTTTCTTAAGATAACGGTCATTTTTTTTTTTTTTTTTTTTTTTTTTTTGCTTCTTTTTCAAATTGGAAAAAGAGAAACCATACAAAAATTTTTAAGGAGAAAAATTTAACTGAAGCATGTAGGTTGTTGCTAGAGAATATGGTCAGCCATCAAATGGTATTTTCTCATTTTTCTTTCACCAACCTTTTTAGCCTGTATCTCACCTGAGGAAAAAAATGAAAACGCTAGATCTTAGCCATATATAAGTATTATTATACATAGTACTCAAGAAAATGCTCTTTCACTTGGTTTAGTTATGGGGTATGATATAATGGTATATTCTTGGATTATGATACATTTGCTGAAAGTCAAATTGTACCATCACCAACTAGCAAAAATTGTATATAGTTTAGTATGCTACCAATGATAAATGGAAGGAAGCCATCAGTTTTTATCTTAACAGGGAGAACCAGGATCTCCAGGAATCCCAGGAGTTGATGGAGAGCAGGTAATTTTCAGATACGTACTGTCATTTAAAGCATTGTTATTGATCACTGTTTTTATTACATGTTTGAAGCCAAGAAAGGCATATGTGTTGATATATGATACCCTCTCTCTTTTTTTTTAAACCTATCTGTTCTGGAGACTATATTAACTCTAAAAAACAATTGGTTTTAAATCAGTTTTCTTTGTAGAAACATACAAGCTAGATGATGCTTTAGTTTTGTCTTAATACTTTCTATCAATTTACCAATGATACCTCTGTGAAGTTTCAGTAGATTTGTGACATTAATACCTGTTTAGTAAAAATAGCCTAGTTTTTCTCAGTGAATATAAATGATTCAAGATGAAAATCAGAGACATAGTTTCCACAAAATTAGATATATGTGCCATCTTTTCCCAAGTAAAGATTACACTTAATTTTCTAGGTCATTAGAAAAGACAAAACTTTGCTGAGTATGGCAGTTTCTCTAAGGGTTTCCCCTAAAACAGAGGTTTTTCTATAAAGGACCAGATAGCAAACCTTTTAGGCTTTGCAGGCTACATACAATATCTATTGCATATCCTTTATTTTTAACACTCCTTAAAAAATTTTAAAACATTCAGCCTGTACACAAACAAGCCCTGGGTTGGATTTGGCCCATACAGCAAAAAGAATCTAGCCAGAAGATTGTGATTCAGATTTTGGACTCAAATCATAGGGTTAGTTTTAAGCTATTTGATGTTTTCTCAGCTTTCAAAATTTACCCAAGGAATGGCTAAAATCAAGTGGATCTTGAGCAAGCAAGGAGGGGTTTGATATAGTTAGTGAGATAAATGCCTCACGTCATAGATTTAAATAGGGAAATTAAGTTTAAGAGAGAGTTATTTTAATATCAGAGTTACATGTTAAATTACATGATGTCACATTAATTAAATGTGGTAATTAAAAAGAGACTTTAGATGACTTGCCATACTAATCAAAGATCACAGTAGAATTTTAAAATCTGAATGTATATTGACCAATATTATCACTATTGGTCAGTAACTTGACATGTGTAACGACCTGCTTCATAGTCTACATGTGCAACGCTGGAATCCTAAAACCAACGAAGATCTGATTCACCAGTAAAATTTATTTAGTCATTCAGACACCTAGCCACTCACCTAATGGGTGATTCTGAAGAAAGTGCTATAAAATAGGTATAAGTAACAAGGAAAGGCACATTTCTATCCACAAGTAGTTTTTAGTATAGAAAAGATGAACAGGTTGTGCAGCCTCAGAACCCTTTGTTATAATAACTATGATTATCTCCACTGAAGAATGGGCCATCTGGTCATATTGCATTGAGGAATGCTGTTTTGATGAATGATGAAGTTATGCATTTTCCTTAAATAAACATGTTTAACAACATAAATTAATTTCAGTATTAGTATCAATCATTCCGAGTTGTTAGATTCAAAATACCCATTTGCCTATTTCCTCGTAATAAAAAGAACATGAAAATAACATCCTGGGTCACCTCACAGAGATGTCTTGAGAACAAAATAAGAACACTGTGAAAAAGTTGAAGTATTTCTAAACATTGATTGAGTATTATTATGCAGTGAATGATTCAACCATTAAAAACTGATGGTGGTTAGATCTTCTGCCTGCGTTTAAAGGGGCTACCGAGCATATAGTAGGAAAGAGGAGAAATTTGTTTGGATCTTTGCTGTTCTAACACTGGTTTCTGGCTCAAATGTGTATTGTACTGTTGAGAATTAAATCCATTAAAATGTTTTCGGGACTGATGAAAGAGAATTAATTAGCCGCCAGGTAAAAATATAGAATCAGACGAAATGATGTCAACATCTTATGTGGCCTTAAATGAGAGACTTCATTCCCTTCAATTACTTAAGGAAACAGTTGATTGAATGTAGAAAGTTGCTACTAGAAATACTACTTAAAAATGGAAATCAGAATCATCTCCACATGAGGACCCACCTTTTGAGAAAATTGATTTGAAGTCCTGTTTTCTCCAGGATGTAACTATCAAGGGTCGGTGTGATTCTTACAGGCAAACCATATCATTTGTAGGGACTCAAAGGCTCCAAGGGCGATGTCGGGGAGCCGGGTATGCCAGGTGAAAAAGGAGGAATTGGACTTCCTGGATTACCGGTATGTTTAGGTGTTCCTGTTAAGATAAATAATCAGAAAAGAACTATATTGTTGGCTACAGTCTCATCTAATGGTTCGTATAATATTATTTTAAATATTTGAGGTATTGTTGGTTAGTGACTGCAACTGGAGCTCTACAAGTTATAAAGCATCTAAAGAAAGAAATTCTGAAATAAACGTTCATGTTTCCTGAATTATTGTCACTTAGAAGATAGTAAAAAAATGAAGTTCATCACTTGAATTTAGTATGCATGAGATACTAAAATGGATCATTTAAAAAATGGATCATTTTTAAGTAAACCATAATTTTAAAATAAACCAAAAAATGTAAAACAATGCAAAAACAAATCACTCTGGAAATTGTACTTTATGTGTGTGATACTACGGGATGGTGTTTTTATGGTTTTCTCCACAACAGTTACTGAGAAATGGGAGGGGAAATGGTAAGAAAATGTAGGGGAAAATAAAGACAACCTCACTGCCCACAATTTTTTTAAAGCAGGCAAGTGTATAAATAAATGTCAATAACAACCTAGTTAAAAGGCTGACCTTTGCCTTTGAAAGTGAGCACCACCATAAAAAATATGACATTTATAATCTGGTATATTCAGCAATGTATAAGTTTAACCATTCAAGCCTAACTTAGTTTATATTGTTTGCTCTATATTTTATTTTACATATCACCACAGTCTTGGGGTTTGGGGAAACCTGCTATTTGAGGCCAAATGCAGGGGAATAAATCCTTCTTCTGCATATCATGTGTACAATATAAAAATTTCAAGAGGATAATGGTTTTGGGGAGAAAATTCAGCTGTTCCTTACACTTTGGAAACAACCTGAGCAGCTCAACTCTCTTAATGATTATTTGTAGGGCGCCAATGGAATGAAAGGAGAAAAAGGAGACTCTGGATTGCCAGGCCCTCAGGGCCCTTCCGTAAGTCCATGGTGGCTAAACTTCCATGACTCCTGAAAAACTCTGAAATGAACCTATTATTCATCCAGTCCTCCCTCTGCCAGATGGCTTATCAACAGTGGAAAGACCCTGAACCTCTTGGTTTGTCAACCTGTAGGATAAATATCTCTTGGCCTTGTATACAATGAGAGACAAAATGTTTCAGAGGTCTTAGAAGCAATTTTTCAGAAGACTGTCTAATCCTGGGGGGAAAAAAGCAATGGTTTTCCCACGACACTTGTGGGTAGAGCTTTGTGAGTACAGAACCTGGATTCTCTCTTTTTTTCCCCCCACCCAGAGCCCTGCCGTTGCTTAGTGAAATATTGGAGAATTTAATAGTGGTTGTGGCATTATAGCATTTCTTGGTAATCAGTTGCTTCCATTTCTTTTAATGTACTTTTGATTTATTCTGGCTTTTGTAAAACAACTGTATTTTTTGAAGTTTTTTTTTCCCCTCTCATAAAGGAATTTCTATTCCTAGAGAATCAAACACATCATTTCTTCCCAGTATCCTTCTTTCTCTGCAACTATTAATGGCCTTAGCAGAAACCCAGCAAAAATTCAAGCCAAACCGCCTTATCTAAATGAAGTAACCAAATCCATGTTTATTTTTTTTTTGACATACAGATCATAGGCCCACCAGGCCCACCAGGTCCCCATGGCCCACCAGGCCCCATGGTAAGTCTCTCTTCTCTCCAAAATGTAATCATTTATTTATGAGCATGCTACTAGAGAAAACAGTACATTCCTCCAAACAGCCAGCTTGTATTTTGTACTACTCTCTGTGGAATGGATGGGAAATACAAGGTGCTTTGAGATATACTGACTTTACAGTGTTGTCTTTCACTCCCCCAAACACGCTTGTTGGAAAGAGATAGAGTAGTTTCTGTGACAGGAAAGTTGAAGACAGACGGATTGATTTGGCAAGCTTTACTTTAACCTTACAACATGAACATTGAAAAATCATTTGAAACACTGCTCTAGGCCATTAGTAGCAAAACAAATTAATAATAGTAGCCATTAATGAATGTTTCTAACCAACTTTGAAGATGAAGATCCTTTGGGAAATGTTTAATAGGGACACTTGTAAAATAATATAAAAATTGAAGCTCACTTGGAGATGATACAATATTGGACCTTTTACACGTGTATGGTACGTTGATAGGTACAGGACTTACTGCAGGTAGCCCTTGGTGACCAATGTCCTCATGGAACTTATGCCAAGTGAGGAAGGCAACCATTAAACCAATGTAATTCTCCAAATATCTCTGTCTAATGGCCACTGTGTGAGGACTAGAGTGGAAGACAAAGTGCTTCCAATGCTTTTGACTGGGGCAGAATGGAAACAAGTCCAGCAGCCTCTAAGGTCACATTCATATCTGAGGTGCCTCAATAAACCATGTCTTCAATCTTATGGATTAAATAAATGGTGGGTCTTGCTTCCCTCCTACTGTGCTTTAGGAAAGAGCCACACTGGGATAATCCGAACCCCAGATTGTCGCCCCAGACCCAACCGTCTGTTTCTTATTGTTGTTTCTATTTCACCCACAAAAAGCAAGTAGAATTATCCTGTTTTCTTAACAGCTGAACAGTTTATCAAGAATTAAGCAAATGGCATACTTTTGGGGTTTTTATACTTCTAAGTTAATAGATTAAATTTAAAAATACTGTAAACACTATATCCTGTTCATATCATAAAATTAGCTTAAAATAATTTTAAATCATTACTGAAATGAGATAAAAACACTTAATAAGTATAATACATTTCCTGAAAAGGTTTATCCACAAGTTATCTAAAGAGAAAATATTATTCCAACGTAGACACATGTAACAAATTTCTATGTTTGCTTGTTAAAAAAATTTCCTACTGTCATATGATTTCACTGATGGGTATTTAAATACTCCACTCTTCAAAAGTTTATTTAAATTACTTGAAAAGTTTAAAGCAATCCACAGTAACTTTTAGTTAATTTTGGTGGGCTAATCCATCTCTATACTCATATTTAGATTTTCCACAAAATACAGGAGAAAAGCCCAATTCATGCATGACTTTCTTCCATGGCAAACATTTGCTACAAGGACCTTGAAGAACATATCTTTGTAAAAATAAATACATTCTAACTAATAATGCTTACCACTACTGCATTAGAATCCTTTCATTAATCTTAAATGAAATAAATGGTGCAACAGGGTTCCAAACTTGACTATCATCTCTGCATTTCTTTTCTCCCTTAGCATCCTCAACACCTGGGACTCAAGCAGTTAGCAAGGGGAAAGTTCCCTTCCTCACTGGTATTTAAAGTCTAGGATTTTCTTTGACAAACTTCTGTCTTTTAAGACCTATCTGTATCCCATATAAATTCATAAAGTACCTCACATTTTCCACCTAGATTTTTTTAAATGGGGATTTGAGAAATAGGAGTAGTGTGGATTTAAGTAATACTTATTTTTCTATTTTATTCTTATAACCCTTTCAAAGATATATAGGAGGGAAAAAATGCTATTAATAAACATCCAGTGACAGAACAATCCAGAAACTGGAAGGAATTTAGGTATTAACATCCACTGGCCTGCTTCTAGCTATAGTCAAAGCTAGAAACCAAGATTCTTGTTTCATATCTTTTTCGTTACTTTATGTAATCACTTCTGCTGAAAAACAGTGAATCAGCTCTTAATTAAAAGCTGTGTTTTTCATTTTCAGGGACCCCATGGACTTCCTGGACCAAAGGTAATCTAACAAATCTCTTTGACTATTTGATTTCTGTTTTCTTGTTAATCATGAAAAAGCATGATAGAAGCATGACTGTCCTGTCTTATTTCCTTGTCAGAAGTGTTGATCATCTTTAAGCCTTTAAGTATCCAGTTTAACTCTTACAACACAGAATGACTTAAAACAAATATAAGTCATATTACCTGGAGATGAATTGTTCCTCGTTTTGCCCTTTTTCCTTGTCACTGTGTTAAATTTCTTAAATCACTAATCACAGTATACTAAAAAAATCAACCATTTAGAAGAAATCTGATGAGATTCTCAGACTAGCCTGGATGTTTTCTTATTATAGTATCTTTAGTACATTTAGTACATTTAGGTGTTATTGATACTTCTTGTCATAGAACAGCAATACTGCACCTAAAGGCTTAGGCTCTCCAGCATCTTAATTCCGTACTGTCCTGGCAGTCACTGGCCTCGAATGGAGTGAGGTGTATCAGGTGCGCTATATTGAGGACATTGCACCACATACATTGAGATGCATATATATACTCAGGATTAACAACAGAACAATGGAGAATAGCCCCTCCTTTTCAGCATTAGGGCAGTTTGTATTGTTAAGATGGTCTCCACCTGTTCTCTCCCTTCGTGTAAACCATGGGTGACAAACACAAGGTCTGTGGGCAGAATCCAGCTCTCCACCTTGTTTTATATAGCCTGGTACCTTGTTTCTACCTGGCTCGCTTAACTGATAAGGAATAGTTACATTTATACAGTTCTAAAATGATATTTGGCCCTTGGAAGGCATCGGCTAGGCTGATGTGGCTCCCAGTGGAAATGAGTTTGACACCCCTGATGTAAACCTGGAGGACATCATGGAGGATTAAAGTGAGTCCTGAAACACAGCCCCCTTCTTCCAGGGAACATGTGTGGTGACATTCTAATCTCAGCTTTGCCCCTGACAGGCTGTGTTACCTTTGGTAGATTATCTACCCTGTCTGACCCTTCAGTTACTCAACTAGGTAACTTACCACATAGGGTTGTGATGATTCAATAGCAAAATTTCTGGTGCAGTTGTTGATGAGCATCCAATAGATGTTAGTTACTCTGTTATCTTGTGATTTAAGGCTTTCTTCTGAACAGAAGCATTTAGCTTGTTCTCCAAGCTGCTTGAGATAAGGTTCAGGTATTCTTGGAAGTTCCTCAGTAGTGAGTTGGTACATTTAAATGGTGAGGGGTGAGAGAACACACTAGGAGTCAGAGAGGCAGTCCACCCTCTCCTCTGGATACCCCCTCTGGCTCACCCAGCTTTAGGGGTGGCAGAGATATTGGTCTGACTCAGTAAGTCTGAGTTTCCTCTTAGAGGTCTGGCAGGTGATGCACCCAAGTATGGGAAAAGTTCATGTCTCTTTATTCTTTGTAGAATACCTTACCTTCTGGTAAGGCCAGTGAGTAACAGTGTCTCATGTATAATCATAGATTATAGTTTGAGGTCAGAAGGGAATGCCCATCTATTGGATTTGTGGCCTTAATAGTTATCAAACCTCTCTGGGCTCCTTTTCTCACTCTTGGCTTCTCCTGAATGTTACAGCTCCCCTCGACCCAGCCCAATCATAATAACTCAGGCTAAAGCCATCAAGACTGTGTTTTTAATTCCATGAGTGATTCAGATATCCCATTACCATTAAATTAATAAATAACCAAGATTTGTTTGATATCTAAAATGCAATTTTTTGCCTACATTTAACTTTAATTGTACTTAAATCATATACTGCAGAGAATTTTTATAAAGTTTCAAGGATGTCATAGAATACCTATGCTAGTTCCTTGATTGTATAAATGATAAACTACAGGCCCAGGAAATTTAGGTTATTTACCTTAAATTATACTGTTAATTAAATGACAGATCTGGGACTGCAATTTAGGTCCAGCATTGAAATTTGGTCTTTTTGGCACTGAATTAGATTGTTTATAAATTCACCTTCTCAATGAATGACCATTCCTATATCAATGAGTGATTCCTCGCCAAGGAATTTCACAGCCTTCCAAGGCTTTCCTGCCTATCCATCATCTCAAGACCACTTGCTGAAAGACCGCACAGACACAGAAGCCAAGCATCTCAAGTTTAGACCAGGTAACTGAAGTTGGCTATTGAGCCTTGGTCTTAACCTCACATTAACTCTAGGTGTGTGACATTCCCAAGATCAAGCTGTACCAACCATAGCACATTTGGATTTCCTGTAGTGGCAGCGCTGTGATCATCCTATCTTTAGAATCCCAAAATTTCACTAGGCTGTGCCCACATGTGTTCATTACTTTGTGTCCCCTTTGAAAGTTCAAATATATAACATGGTTCTAAGGATGAGCTATTTCTCAGAATTTCCTGATCAGAAGAATCACTGGAAGGCTTATTAAAAATACACATTTCCCATGCTACTAAGGCCTAGGTAGGGTCCTGAATTCTCCATGTTTAACAGGTATCTCATCATCAGACAGAGGGGAAAATCCTGCCCTCTTGCTATGCAGACATAATTTCTTCCCCGTCCTTCCCACTCAGAAAGACCCTACAGGACTTTGAGACTGAAATTGTCTTTCTTTTGAGTCTTTCAACATTTTCATGATGAATTTAATGTCTGTGCTTAAAAGTTAAAATGTGAACCAGTCAGAGCTCTTATTTCTTACATGCTGCTGCTGATTTAAAAAAAAAAAAAAAAAAAGATGTACTATATTCTTAGATTAAAAAAAAAAAGTCAACAAAATTTATCACTTCCCCTGGCTTTCATACTGTCACCCAAAGCTAAATTCAAACCTTCTTTATTCTAACATTGGGCAGATGAAATTACTACATGTAAGTTCTGTGATCTTCATAGTCTCTTCTGGGATTGGCTATTTGCTGTCTACTCTATTGATTAATCCATGTAGGGACCTGACTTGGCAACATCAGTGAATGAGGACTCACTTAATGGCATTACTTCAAACATCAGCTGCTATATTTTTAGCTCAATCCCCTGGGCAAAATGCTTAAAGGCTTAAAATGTCTGTATGTAACACTGTCCTGCATATTCCAGTTTTCCATTACAGCAGAGTAGGTTTTTATTGCTGAATCTCCTTCAGCATCCTCCACCCTTATTGTCTTTGATTTGCTTGGTCAAAACAATGTAGCATAACCAATTTCCTCGATATACAACTGAAAAATTCAGGAACTCAGTTATCCATGTGTATATTTTGATTATAATGAGCACACTTTCTAGGCAGTTTGGCTTCCTAGAATATTATTGGTCAATTTCAGTTTGCTAACTTTTTAGTGTTCTAAAAATTAATGTTGAGCCCTGGCTGGTGGCTCAGTGGATTGGTGCCGACCTGCGAACCCAAGGGTCGTTGGTTTGATTCCCAGTCAGGGCACATAACCAGGTTGCAAGCCAGGTCTCCAGCCAGGTCCGTAGCTGGAGGCAGGTGAAAAGCAACCATACATTGATCTCTCTCTCCCTCTCTGTGTCTCTCCCTTTCCCTCTCTCTGAAAATAAGAAATAACATCTTTTTTTAAAAAATTAATGTTGAACTGATACAAGAGTAATCTAGCCATACTCAGCTGTTCCCTAAAACTGGAATCTGCAACCGTCTCAGAGACTGGCTCTCTTCTCTCATAGTTGAAGTGCCCATGATAGCAACCAAAACTGGCATTTGCTTTTGCATTTAGGGTGAACCAGGGTTAAATGGTGTTAAAGGATTGAAGGGTGAACCAGGTCAAAAGGGTGACAGAGGACCCCTTGGTCTTCCAGTAAGTAAAGAAAATTTTCCATTTCAGTGCAAATCTCAGACTTTCCTTTCTACCTTAAGTAACAGCTCCGGTTTACTCAGCAGCTATCTCACAGATGAGATTTCTGTGACTGGAGAACACGTTGTGTTAGTGCAGAGCTCAGCCTACTTTTGTTTCTGACATCTGCCCTCTGTCAGAGGAACGCCCCACAACATGTAACGCCCTTCAGTTACATATTACGTGCCAACCTTCCTCTTTGAAAGCTGACAACTCGCCTCGCATCACTCTCCTCTTTAAAAATGTATTGTGCTGATAACTTCACAATTTCTCCCAAACATTTTTACAATTTAGTGCAGCTTTAAATTATTCTTCAAGTCTTTTTCTCCTTCAATACCCAAACTGTAGTCCTTTGTGGTGGCAGATATGCAATTGGCCCTTGTTGGCGGCATGAGGTCAGTGCTGTGGCTCCTTATATTGATCAGTCACATTGTGGTCTAAATGTTGTATGTTCTTTGTTTTGGAAATGCTCTCGTATGAGATTATTATGGCAATAGCACATAGGATAGAAGAAGTCCCAGTCTTCTTTCTACAACAACTAAAAAGATATTTTAAAAACAATGCTGTTGAACATGCGGTTTTAGCTTCAAGCTTTTACTATGATGCCTATTCAGTGAATGCTAATAAAAGTCAATATAGAACATTATAAATTAAATTATTAAACTATGATGTACAATCAGTAATAGGAATTTATATACATCTTTTATACATCAAAATTGATGGCTGCTTATTTTTTAGGGTACTGTATCTTAAGCACTAAAGCAATCTACTTGATAACTAACCAGTGCCTTCTATCAATCAGGTGTGTGGTAGATGCTCAATATATATTCACTGATGGAATGAGTGGTATAAGCCTTGTATTAGAGCATAGGTTAAATCACACCAATTCGATCATTGGACATCAAGCATCAAACCTCTATAACATGCATAAGTCATTAATTCACGTTCCAGGTAAATATATTATTAGTACAAAAATTTTCCCATCTCCCTTATAATTTTTAAATGCTATAATAGTGTCGACTCTAAATATACCAAAAGGCAAAAGAAAGTTTGGATTTCTATTTTATTTAAAGTCTTAATCCAATTTTTTTTTAAGTTTGCCCAAACTTTAAATTTAGGCCTAGTGATAATTTTTATACAACATTTAGCAAAAAGCACTACATGTGCTAGCATTAAACAAACAATATCACTCTTTAAAAATGTTTAATAAAGCCCTGGCTGGTGGCACAGTGGATAAGGTTCTGGTCTATGAACCCAAAGATCGCTAGTTTGATTCCCCAGCCAGGGTACATAACAATGCTGCAAGCCAGGTCTCCAGCCAGGTTCATGGCTGGAGGCAGGTGAAAGGCAACCATACATTGATGTTTCTTTCCCTCTCTGCCTCTCTCCCTTCCCCTCTCTCTAGAAATAATAAATTAAAAAATATATTTTTAAAAGTGCATATGTAAAAAGAAATGCTTAATAATTCCTAATTAAGGATGTGTTTTGCAGTTTTAGTCTTGACTCAGAATTATAAAAAAGAGTTATGAAATAAAATCTAAAGTTACTCATATATGGCTAGCATCATTGGTAGAGTTTGCAGCTGGAATAGCTTTTATTTTCTTTCATTTTGTGTTATGCTTTACATCTAAAGCACAAAATGGGAAAACAGTTCTGCAGCCTTGCTGAGAGAGAATTTATATGGAGAGTGCATAGTCTTTTCTAAATACTCCTTGATTAATATTTTTAGAGGACTCCAAGTAAATGTTTATGCTTGAGATACAAAAGCCATATCAGAGAAATAACTGATCTTATTTTTAAAATAATCATTGAAAAATGTCATCCCTTAATCATACACTGTGCATAGCTTAGAGTCCAGGGTAAAGAAAAGCATGCATCACCTGAAAACATTAGTATTTTTAAGCATTTCCCCCTCAGACTTTGATGCAATAATTATCTGAACTGAATTGAGGAACAATTTTGTTAGGGATAGTTATTTTTTTGTTTAGACTAAAGAAATACTTCTGGGTTTTTCTTGTTCCTAGAAGTCCCTCTAGTGGTGAGTAACATGAACACAGTTAAGAACAAACGAGAAAACCTTGACTGTTACTGTTCATGTAGACCCCAGAGTCATTTGGCTGGTTCAAGTTCTGCATTTGTTATTTATAAACGCTATTTTAACAAGCAAAACTAGAGCTCTTTTCTTCTCCTCTGAAATGCTAACCTTGATTGATTATTATAATGAGCCCC
Organism: Noctilio leporinus; assembly: GCA_004026585.1. Lineage (NCBI taxonomy): Eukaryota > Metazoa > Chordata > Mammalia > Chiroptera > Noctilionidae > Noctilio > Noctilio leporinus. Next base: position 85,734 of record PVIW01004626.1, on the reverse strand, counting down.
TTCTTAGGAGATTGGCCATTATTTTTCCTTCAGAACTTAAAGAAAAATATTGTGAATAGTACAGTCTTTAGAAAATGAATTTCATATGGATGTTAGCAGCCTGTGACTGTTACTGGTACCTATTTTAAAGTCCACTCTATAAACCTCATTAACTTGATTTCTAAGTAAGAATTTGTCAAATGGAAATGTCATTAAAATGCCATCATCCATGGGGGTGTTTATTGTCCTCTGTTTTGTTTTGTTTTGTATTTTTTAACTAACAATTTGTAGCAATGTGATAGTCATCCCAGAGCCCTGTGACTGGGTATTATGTTGTTTGAAGTTTTACACTTGTTCATTGGTACCTCATACTAATCTCTGTTCTTGTCATTCGTGTCACACCCACCAACCCTGCTACCAACCCAATCACACAGGGAGCATCTGGCTTAGACGGAAAGCCAGGAGCACGGGTGAGTCAGTGCCTCGTCTCGCTCCAGCGCGTTTGTGGCTGTGAATTCTGTGCTTCAGGACACACCCTGTTCTCTCATGTGCTCTCATTAAAAGATGAGGGTGCCTAAGATCGGTGGAACAAGAAGGTGGACAAAGATAGTGAAAGAAAAGGGAAAGGTGAACAGGGCATGAGCTGCAGCTCTATTTGATGCACAGCCTTGCCTATAGAATGTTTCCAAAGCTGAGCTCAAGTTTGGGTTACTTGCAAAGTGAAAAGAATGACCAGTCTAATTGGCATCATTGTCCTCAATCCTGGTGGATGTTCCCATAACCAATGGACATTTCCTGTCACTCCATAAAAGAGACCCTTTGAAGGGGATTAAAATAATGTGAATTTTTAAAATTTGCCTTTCCTTTTATGTTTATGTTTATATTAGAAATGTAACTTCTTCATTGGAACTAACTTTCAAAGCTTCATTCATCAGAATGACTTGTCTGTCTTCTGTCATTTTGTCTCTTTTCTTTGGCTCTTAACAGCTCCAGCTCTTAACATTTCAGCCACAGATACTCAGTCTTTACAAGTCTTCTGAAGGTGAACTTTGAGTTCAGACAGCAAAAGATCGGTTTAAGACGATGAGAATTCACTTACATTAGAATAAATGTAAAACTCTGAATTATTTCATATCACAAGGCTCTAATAGAGTAAATAAGAACAAAGACTATACTTTCAGGGATCATTTCTATAGTTCGTTACTAGAATAAATAAGAACAGAAGAGAAATAAAAACAGTGTAAAAACTTGTGCTGAATAGTTTCATTTGCAAATTCTATCATAAATTCTTTGCAAATCTATGCATAGCCCTCCAGAAAAATGAACAAATGCGTTGAAGTCCTTGCTATATTTTTAAGAATCAAAAAGAAAATTTAGCTCTTTGATTCTAAAAACCTTCTTCAGGCTGCCATTGTTTCTCCTGGACCTCATTCAGATATTCTCTCATCTGCCACAGAAATCCCCAATCCTAAAGCCGGAAGCCAGAGGCAATTACACCCTTAAATCATCAGCTGCCTGGTTTCTGCCTTGTGAGCCTAGTGACTTCAGCCACCACAATAGAACCTGGGAGAATAAGTCCTTCCCTCTAAGCCCCCTGCAGCTCCCCACAAAGCTGAAGAAAGCTTGGTTTGAGCACTGTTCTGAGTTATTTAATTTTTTCCCACTTGGGTAACTGTTCAAGCCTCTCAAAGTTTCAGAGCATCTGTGGCCAAGGAAAATGGGGTGGAGAGTGGGGTGGACAATGAATGTGAACAAGAAGTGATGTGAAGGAAAAATGATTATTTGTAAGATTATGGGGGCAAAATGAAGATGTTCTATTTAGTGAGGGAGGAAATATGTAATTAAATATGATACAAAGCTTTTTTGTGTGTGCCCTTCATTGACGTGTGCAATTATATAATTCACCCCTTTTGCATGAATTTCTTGAAAACGATTGGCCTAAAAGAGTCAAGTATAAAGCACTTTTCAAGGAGATGAGTTATCCTACTGACATCCTCAGGCATCATTCACCAGGAAGGGTCCAGGATTAATTACAACTACTTGTCTTAGAAATCTTGGGATATGTCTCATATTATCTTATTTTTCTTTTTCTTTTAGGGTACAGATGGCCCTATGGGACCCCATGGCCCTGCAGGTCCCAAAGGAGAAAGAGTAAGTTGCTCCGGAGGTGACTAAGCTGTGACCTAAAGAGACTAGAATGTTGCCTTTTCATTTTACCTGAGCTGAATTGTTCATTTCCCAGAAGAAATGAAGGGCCATCTAATAGTAAATGAAAATAGATATCATCTGAAGTTCTATTCAGAGTTGTCGCACTGCGAGAACAACGGAGTATGAACGTGGAACATGGCTGCCTTAATAGAAAACAATGCATACATTTACATAGCTAAATAAATAGCTCAGACCATTCCTTCTGAACCCATAAGGAATATATTTTTATTTGGCCTTAATCCAGTAAATAGAAGTCAATGGGGCTAAAATTTCCAGGACTACATATTCTGGTCGATAATCTTTCATATAAAGTTCCCATATTCATTGAGAGTAAGCCATAAGTCATAACTTTTTTTAAAGAAAGTGACAACACCTATGTATTCTCCTCCACACAGTTACACATGCTTCTGTTTACAAAAAGAAAAAGAAAAAGAAAGAATAGCCTGTCTTTCTTTAACCATACGGAAATAATTTCAGTGCATTATAAAACAAAAACCTTTCACTAACCTCTCTATTGCTAGGCCATGTTTCCATATCCTTGGGAAAAAGAAAAAAAAAAAGAAAAGAAAAGAAAAAGACAGGGCAGAAGATAAATATCTGACACAAAAAAATGTGCTGCTGCATCAGCAGCTGGTCAGTCGTCTGTCTGGAACTTCTCTCCTTCTTTCACTGTTTTTCTCTCTCTTTTTCTTTTCCTCACTTTGGAAGCTTAGACATGTTCAGGTCTAAGTGGAATTGTGTCATCAGTTTCCCCACCATCCAGGATGGGATGTAAAGAAATATCCTAATAATGAGGGCTTCGAAATGTTGGAATAATTCATTGCTCAAGTGTGTGGTCTTTCAAAGCTAGATGGAGTTTCATCAATCTGGGGTAATTTGCTTTAAAATAAAGTCCCCACCTAGTCATTTATTTGGCATTCACCCCAATTTCATGTTCTATAAATTGAATTCACTCATTCAGTAAATCTTTATCACATGTTACAATGTACAAAACACAGTGTACTTCTAGTGTGAAATAGAAACACTCTCCTCCCTTTTATGTAAAGTCTACTTTGCTCCAGTGAATTGAATGCCATTATAATTAATTCCTCATCCTATAATCTTCTACTAAGAACACTAAATATATTTATTCAGTACTGTAAAGGGAGCAGCTGTTTTCCCTGACCTAGAAGAGTTTGCAACCTAATTGCAGAGGGAAAAAATCTGCAAAAAATAACCAGATAATGAGGCCAAAGTGAATACAAATAGGTACAGGCTTGTACATACAGTACTGAGAAAAGCTGGCTTTGTCCCAGAATGCTTCAGGAAAGAGGTGAGTCTTAAAGGAATAGATAATCTGATCTTTACTTGATCTCATTTCTAAGATCAAGCCAATGACTTACGAAGATCACGGTAATTAAAAATATTTAAAAGTGAAGAGTCTGCACTGCTGAGCCATTCAAGCACTGTATCAAGAAATTCAGTACATGTACTAAAAATGGAGTAGCAAATCTCAAGTAATCTTTTGGCAGAATGCCCTGGCGGCTTAAGAGGGTTTACCATTTGGTAAATCAGCTGCTACTTCCGATAGCTCCACAGTGTCACAAGAGTATCAGGTCTCGGCCCTGGAGCAGAATTAACCAGGAGAGCAAATGAAATCTCTAAGAATTTTTGAAGGCATAGTTTAAGTCAAATGGTGTGCAGTGTAAAGTGTTACACTTGTATTTACTCAGCACGTTAACTATCTTAACTGGATAGTATATCAGGACGCCCTAAGTGCCCCTTGCCCAAAGTGCTGAACTGGAGTGCGATTCTCAGTGTTAATTGATGGAGGCACCAGTTGGGCTCTCTTGAAAAGCTTCACATTTTAGAGCAGGAGGAATCAGGAAAGGGGGCCATTCTAGAATAATTCCTTAGGGTAGACATGCAAATGAAAGAGCCTGCATAAATTTAGACCAGCTTAAAGGAAACCAGGCATTTGAGAGGCAGTTTTATTCAGAAATGGTCAGATACATGTCTGGCATTGTTAGAATTCAGCTCCTCAGTCACCTGATGGTTCCTGCCTTCAGCTGATCTCTTCATCTGGCCTTGTAACTGCTTAGGAACTCTGTAGAGGACATTAAGTTTGAGAGGTTCCAAAGGGCCTTTGGACTTGTTTAATCCAGGAAAAGAAGTTGCACACTTCAATCCCTGTGGCAGTATTTCACTCCTTAAAGTTTTAAAGGTGGGGCCATGAGGATGCTTTTAGTTAGTTTTAAGTGAGAGAACCCCAGTTCAAAGTGCCTTAAACATTAAAGACAGTTATTGTTTTACATGATGAAATGGTCAAAGAAGGGACTTGCAGCTTTGTTTCTGTGCTCTTTCCGAATGCTGCCTTTGTCTTCTGACCACTGGCAGGTTGGTCGTGGTGGTTCTAAATGTCCCCTCCAGGAAGGTAACACAGAGAACACACAGAGACCTTCTCCCCCTACACCTCCAGTGAGGACCCCTTCTCCATAGCTTCCCAATTGGCTTCCCCCCACACCTCATATTCATCTCTGAAGCAATCACTGGTAACAGAAATGGAATGGTCATGATTATCTTAAAGAAATTATAAGAGAAGTTCCACAGACAAATGTTTTCATGATAGCTTAATTCAAATAAGCCATGGTATATTCATTTTTAAGACAAATTTAAACCAAGGTGCTCAATCAAAGGAGGGAATAGATATATAAAAATAATCTGTGGAGATTTCTCAAATTAAATTGAGTTTTTTTAAACTAGATCAATTCCAGGTTATGTGAACCCTCCTTTAAAACCTCCACCTCCCACTATGTGCACACACACATATACACACAACCACCATTTTAAAAATCATAATAACATAGCCAGATCAAAATGAAATACAATTATTTTTAATTAAGTGCTCTTTGAGTAACCAAGCCCATTCCAGTTAAAAGTAAGACCTCTGATTGTATAATAACGATAGCTAGTATTTTTGTGGCATATTAATTGACAACAATAAATTTCATATCTTATAACCACATTTGTCTTCAGAAAAATTCTTGTAGATGTGTATTCTTATTCTTATTTTATAAACCTGAAATTCAGGCCCAGAAAAGTTAAGAAAGTTACCTGAGAAGATGGAGCCAGTTAGTGGCAGAATGGGCATTCAAATTTAAACCTGTTGTTTTCAAAGCCTGGTCACTTCCCTGAATGCAATGGCCACTCTTTTCATAATAACCATAAAGCAACAATGAGTAAAAAAGTTCAAAAGCATTTATCAGATTTATTTTCAGTAATCTGCCTATTCTTCATGTGCTTCTAGGTGACATTGCTAATTAGAGCCACCAGATCCCTACATTTAGATTAAAGAATAATGTTAACAGAGACTTAAAATTTGCTTCAATGGGAATCTGGAGTGTAGAAACACAACAAAAATACTTGGATCTGCATGTACAGTTGTCAGCTGAACTTGGCATTGGGACCCGTGAAAAAAAATGTGCTAACCCTTAAACTTCTTCAGGGGCGTGATAAAAGAAGGTAACATTTTCTGTTTGGCCACTCATGTGAGCATCATTGTGACTCCTAAAGTTTTCATGCTAAACCCTCGCAAGCACGTTAATTTTGGAGATGGTGGCAGAGAGAAACTCAACTTGAAATGCAGAACATATTTCTCTGTCATCACAATTTACTTCATATTCATGGGACCATCTCTACACGTATTCTTTATAAGCATTGAGGATTGTCATTTAAGCCAAGGCATGCTATTCTATTTCAGTAGACAGGTGGAGAGCAATAAAGGGTAGCAAGCATTTAGTAAAAGAAAATTTTTAAATCCTCTTTTTCAGAAAAGAAGCAAAACTCATACATGATTGTATTCATGTGATGATGTGACTGGACTGATGAACAGATATTTACTGATGTTCCAGGCCCTGTTGTAGGTCATGGGGGCACAGCAGAGAGCAGAGCAGAGGCCCTGATGCCCTAGTGTGAATATTCCGGTTACAGGCTCAGTGAAGAATTCAGGTTATAATCTGCATGTGTCTCCTAAGTGCGTTCAGTGTGAGCTCCATGAGGCCTAGGTGGTCAGGGAAGGCCTTACTGAGAAAGAACCACTTGACAGAATGAAAAAAGGCATTTAATTGTTACAGTTTTTTTAAAAAGGTAGTAACTGAAAGTAATTAGTAACAACTAAATGTTTCACACCAAAGCCAAAATGACCCAAATACTGCATCCTAGATATGCTAGTCCTTTTGTACAACCAGCCTCTCTTTCAAAGACGATTTTATAAAATAGTCTAATGTAGCTGACTTTTACTGTATCATCGGCAGCAACCATGAAAGAGCCTGAATCTTTGGGATTTTGATAGAATGATACTTCAAACAGAGGCTTTATACATAGGCCTTTTGGATACATGTGTGAATACTGGTGTTTGGGTCCGATTTGAACTTCCTGCCTTTCATTTTAGGGTGAAAAAGGAGCTGTGGGGGAGCCAGGAGCCAGAGGACCCTATGGTCTGCCTGTGAGTTCTCTGTCTTTGTTCACCTCCCCTTCACTGCACAGATCTGTCACTGGCATGGTTAACCCTTCCCTCGCAGGGCCAACTAACCATGTTACAGAAGCAATGAGCAATCTACTAACTCTCTACAAGCCTGACATCACCATGTCCCCCAGAGATAGGTCACATTCATGTCATATTCTCCCACTCATGTGCAGATGCCCTCACACTTCACAAGATTGAGAGGATCAGAGCTTGTCCATGAGATGAACAGCTCTAACACAAAGGTGAGGATCGCACTGTCTGATGACACCATCGCTATCCCATCTGACTGGTCTCCCCTAATTGACACTTCTTTGGAACCCCGCTGTACCAAAAGTGGTTGTCGAAGCACTATTTAAAACAACTTCCTGTAAACTTGATCTGTTCTCATAGGTTACTCTGAAACTACTCTTGCTAATAAGTTATTCCTCAAACTGATGTTTACAATGACTTTGATGTCTCTGATCCCTTTAAGTCACTGCGGTGACAATGGATCTTCAGAACATAGAATGTGAGTTGTGCTCTGTTTTCTAAAAATTCTGCATTACACAGACTTCAAATTGCTCTGTTTTCTAAAAATTCTGCATTGCACAGACTTCAAATTCTGCATTACACAGTCAGGTCTGCTTCACAACATTATCTTCGGGACACTCATCAATGATTCCATGGGGTAGGAGAGGACCACAATAGAAGCATAGGCTATAAGATTTTTAAACCCTGTGTACTTTCCACATACCTTGTACTTTCAGTAAGCCATGATTACTTCAATGCTAAAAGAGAGGCTGGCTTTAAAAATATATTTCAGGTGAAGGTTGATTTTGAAGTAGATGTCAGCTGACAAAATGAACACAACCCTCTCAGTAACTTTGGGTGGACCCATTGTGTGACACGTAGGGTCGCTGCCTGGGAAACTGCACCCTGGGAGTGAATTCACTATCCTTGCACAATAGTCTTATGACTTCTTTTATATTAGGAGAATCATTCATGTGCAAAGCTTACTTAAAAATAGTGTTTAAGTTGTCACCTTCCCACCCTCCATGTTTGTAAACAAGGTGCACATCTAACCAAATTCAAACTGTATGTAACAATCAAGTTTCCACATTTTTTACACACTTACAAGCTAACTACTAAGTTATCAAATTAAAGCAGCATTAATTTGCATACTTTATTAGTGCTGGTGTGTTTTTAAGTCAACTAAACTATTTTTCCTTTCATCTTACTCCTGGATTGATTACTTAGATACCCAGCATTCAACTTCAGCAAAATAACCAACTATTTATTGATTTATAAGAAAAGCTTTCCATGATTTGTAACAACAACATTAACAGTCCCTTCACTTGATTTAGTGAAAGAAATGTCTATTGCTAATCAATAGGAATCTTTTTCACACCTTTGAAGTAGCTCTAATACTAGTGTTGCATGTCTAGGCCTCCTTAACTAAAACAATAACCTATTCATGAAACCTAGGAACACTAATGGAGCTACTGTGGTTCTTTGGCAGGGGAAAGATGGAGAGCCTGGTCTTGATGTAAGTAATACATGCAATGAACATCTTCCTGTTATAGTAGATGCTGATGGTCTCCATCACCAATAACAGCAAGAACACTTCTTCCGGTTTCTGTGCACATAGTTATTATGCATACAACATCTTTGCTGTGCATACAGACAGCAACATAAGATACACCACAAGCATTTGCATAAAATAAACACACAAGGAAAAAATAACTTACCTGGTAGAAAATTAATAACTACCCATTCTTACTGCCACTTCAAAATACTTCCCAAATTAGGGACACTCTCAACATTTGCAGTTGAACCACTTACTTTAAAATATGCATGAAATTTAAGTATTTTTCATATACCACCCTTAGCTAATGGTGTATTATATGTATTCTCAAAGCTCTAATGCAGTAATTTTTTTCCTTTGGCATAAGGTCCCTATATATCTTAAAATTCTATAAATACAAAGAATCTCAAAAATAAGTGCCTCTTATAATGAACATGACCTGTCCTTTATTGTGTGAATGATAACAATAGCAAAAATAATAGTACTTCCTGTGTATTGAGCTCCTGGTAGGTGCAGACCTAATTCTGGTTCTTTATAGCATCGCATCTAATGCTCTGTAGTGTATAGATAATTGACATGTTAGTAAACTATTATTTCTAAGTACTACTTTACCTATGTTTTGAGATCATTGGGCTTGCCATTTTTCTTTACATCTACGTCCAGCAATGTGAAATTCAAAATTTTTTTCATCCTCTTTTGCCTCAGTTATATCAGTCTATCTCCTTGTTTGGTTTTTGTCCTATAGGGCTTCCCTGGTCCGAGAGGCGAGAAGGGTGATCTAGGAGAAAAAGGAGAAAAGGTGACCTCTCCATGCCAGCATGTGCCTGCTTGATCTTTCTCATGCTGTCTGCTTTGCTCTTCAACCTGTGCAATTCTTTCCTACATCTGATCTCTCTCCATCCTGTGCTCCAAAAACACGCTGTGCTTGATCTGCTTCATCTAAGGAATCAGACTAGACCACTAGACATCAGAGCACTGTCTAGGATTAAAGAAAAACATTATAATCCCTAGATGGGCTAAAATTTTTCAACTATCTGACACCAATATGTTGAAAGACACAATGTTCAGGGATTCTTGAAAAGAAAGCATTTATTGTTCATTAATGTAAACTAAAATAGCACAAATCTTGCAGCGCTCACCTAACTTGGTAAAGCCTGCACCTCAGTTATACCTTTCCAATGAAGAGACAGAAGGTATGTTCTGTACCTGAATTATTTTTATTGGAAAATAGAAGCAGTGTGACTGGTAAGTCCCAGTGGGTCCATTAGGCAGGGATGAGGACTTGCTGCTGGGAGATGCTGTAGATATTTTTAAGTATTGGTGTGTGAAACAAGGTCCCGTTTAGATTCTAACTCAGGACCATCATCAGCTCCAGGGTTACACAGGAGCCAAAATCGGGCAAAATGGTTTCATGTCTGAAAGTCAAAATTGGACTATGGGTTTTCAAAATCGCTGTTTTCTTTCCTCTTCCCTTTGCTTAGATCTTTGAAGAATAATTTTTCACACTGAACATAGCAAAAGAAGCAGAAAAAAACTGAGCCCCTCAATAGAATAGTGAAAATTGTCAAGTGGCTGAAGTTGTTCTTTCACTGTTCAAATTTAAACCAATTATATTTTTCAGATTAGTTCATGTCCTGATCTACTTAACAACACATTGTTTTCTTCAACAGTGAAGTTTTCAAAACTTCATTGTTAAAGAAATTATCATTAACAGTGAAGGTCATAGCTGTTGACCAGCAAGGCTGAGTGAGAACTGTTAAAGAAAGAACAGGCTGAGAACTGCTGTGTTTCCCATAGCCTTAAACATTACTTATTTCCCACTGGTAAGAGAGCTTGTGTGAGTGGCTATGTCAAAGCACCACCACCACCACCATCATCATCATCAATATCATTACATTTATTAATTAATGTTTTTCCGAAAGCTTCTTTATGTAGGATAAATTTTTTAATCCTGATAACAACCCCCCGAGGTCGGTGCTATTCTGTGCCCATTTCACAGACAAGAAAACTGAGGCAAAAAAAAGGAATTCTTTTATTCTGAAAAGTAAATTTGAACTATATAGTATAAATGTTTTGAGATAAATTGTGTATTTCAGCTCACAATTGTGTGCTTTAAAGAGTATAGATTTTATATTTATCTAGTGAGTTGTATAAGTCTAAAACCTTACTCAAAAGTGTGTCACTATTAGGAGGATACTCATTTTAATGCTCTTAAATAATAAATTACCAGTATTATAACTCATGAAAACATTAAGCTACAAATTTAACCCTCAGAGTAATGTTAGTCACCCATACAAAATATTTCTATGTTTCAGATTCCATGTGTGGTTTTTTTATTTAGGAAAATTAAACCCTAAAGGTGAACACTTGGTGTATGAATATCAGTCTTTGACATGGGAGATAAATATTAGCAGGAGCCCTTATGTGCTCATACCCACAAGGACAGATGATTTTGTGTTATGTAGGGAACCCCTCAATTGTTACAAAACTATGTTGATTAATAATGGCACTGATTACAAGGTCTGTCCCAAAAGTATTGAGCCAATGTCAATATAATTAAAACATTATATAACTCAATACTTTTGGCTTTTATTTTTCTTTGTATAGTACTATTTTCTATAAAGCTTGAAGTTTACCAAAATATTACTGAAAAATTATTCCCATAACCTGTTCAGTCAACCTTCATATCATGACACTTTCTGTTGAGTTATTAAAAGGAGTTGATTTTCCAAACAATGAAGTGAATTCTAAACAAATAACACCTAACACACCTGGTGTGTGTGAAAAAGAGTCCGCGGCCTCCTGAGGAAAGAGCTCATACAAACAAGTTTAAATCCATTTCACGTCACCTGAAGTTACGTGCTGAGGAGGATGGTTGTTCATCTTGCGGGAGTGAACAGCTTACTCCTGATTGCTGCTCCCAGCTCACTTCCTGTCACACCGGCATCCACTGTGCCCTGGCTTCTCAGGTGTTTGTCTTTAATCATGATCCACTAAACCACTCAGGATTTCTCTTTCCCCTGTAAGAAAGAGACTCAAGTGTTTTTGATTCTGAGCCTTCTGATGCAATCTTTTTGGCACACAGGAGATAAATGAGGAGCTTTTGCTCACACAGTCAGAATGAATACATTAATTTGAATGCGTTATCTCATATATTTCTGTTATGTGTTTGTCTTTTCACTTTGAATATCATGTTGCTTTGCTCCTGAAATTATTCATTTTTATCATAACTGCCATCCTGATTGCAAAATGAATATGCTAATTTAAATATGTATTGTATTTGGTATTCTGTACTCACCAACTTCTTGTCTATAAATATGCAGATATTTATGTTAATGTAAAACAGCTGAGGTGCATTCCTTCCTTCTCCTTTTGTCTCCTTTCCTCAATTCCTCCATCCCTCTGATCCATGCAGATTTCCACAATCTTTACCTTCATTCCTAAATACTAATTTCCATGGCTACATTCCCACTATTTAATTATCCCGCCTACCTCATTTTTAGTGTTAGCTCAACTGAGTCCAAACTGCTTTCTCCCTCCTGAACAGAATTTTCTTTTTTTCTTTTCTTTCTTTTTTTGCATTTGTAAGTAAGCTGGAAACCCATTTACCATTGTGAACACCTGGCATGAGATCAGTAAGAGTGAGTTAAGGGAGATCCCTGGGTTCATAAATAAGTCTGTTTCTCTGATTGGTATTGCTGAGAAGTATTAGCACTTTTAAAAGTTATTTACCTGACTTAACAAGGAAAATATTTGCTCTTTCATTTCCTGGAAAAGAATGTTAAAAAAAATAAAAGCATATTTATAGACATTGAATATTTTTTAATAAGAGCTACATAAAATGGTGGCTACATTTCAAAAAGTTAGAAGCTGTTAATGTTCTTTTCCTTTGGCTCAATGTAGCTTTCATCCATTACAGGATTAGGAAAAAATAAAAATCAAAGAAACAAGTTGACAGGTATTGAAAATTGGTCCAAGTATTCATCATTCCTCTGAACTTCATCTGCCACTGGCTGGCTTCAGTAGAATTGGTATCTGTCACACACACACACACATTTATGGCAGAAACACCTCATTCAAAAGGATGACTGCACTGGGCTCTCTGTCAGCACTGATACTCCTTTCTGATGAGCCGGCCTTTTAGGTCTCCTTCTACCCTCTAACTGAATACTGTAAATAAAATGCCACATATTGTTACCCAGAATCCATTGTCACTCTATTTTTACAATATCATGCCTTACCTAAACCAGTGGTAAATGCCCTTCCAGACTTTTATTGGCTAAATCATGTTTTGAATCACCATTATCTCCCCACCTTACACACACAATAAAACATGTCTTTTATTTAAACCCTTGTATCCACAGGGGGAAAAGGGAAAGAAAGGCAAAAAGGGGCCTAAAGGGGAGAAAGGAGAACAGGGTGCTCCTGGATTAGATGCACCTTGCCCGTTGGTATGTCTGGCTTGTGGGACTCTGTCTCCGGATGTCATGTGTGAAGAGATAAGCTGGGAGAAGAGCAAGCTGGAGGGACCCCTAACAGCAAGGGTTCCTACTGGGGTCATTTAACATAAATTTCAAAGTACCAAAAGGGTATATCCGGGTTATCCTGGTATGTCCCATGCCTTGTCTCTAACCACCAGCTCTGCCTGGTTTCTTAACACTCAAGTGTTAAGATCCAACGTGAATGTAGGATCTGAAGAGGAACGAACATGATTCTGTCCTTGTCACAAGAGACATGGTTCCCAGATAAGCCCTCATTGTTTGTGAGGCTTTGTCCAGCTTCACTGTATGTTACTTTTCACTTCAGAGTTGCTCCTCTCCCAGCCTTTTCTTATTGTTTTTTTTCTTTAGCAGAATTTGTGCAAAAATGATTTCTTGTTAGTAACGTTATGAGTTAATCTTTACAAACAGGGATTCCGTGGCATTAAGGGGGAAAAAGGGGAGCCAGGCCAACCTGGCCTGGATGGGCTGGATGCCCCTTGCCAATTGGTACAGTATTTCTCTTTCCTACCTCCCTGCATGCAGTTCCTTTGTTTATTACATATTCATCTCTCTCAGTGTACAGTGGTGCTTCTGGACCAAGCTTTACATGATAAACATACTACATGCATGTGCATGAACAGCTCCTTCAGTGACTCTGCAGAGTGAAGAGAGCAAGCATGAATTTCTATCAGTGGCTGCAAATTAATCTCCTAGCATCATTCTCACAACTGGGCATGACCACCATGTCTGCCTTCTGGGGGATATTAATTTATTCAATAAGTGCTTAAAGATTATATTAAGTTACATGAAAAGCTTCCGTGTAAAAGCACAGCTAGACCATCACTTTGGATGTCATCCCTAAAATGAAGGTCTTTCTTCTTTTCCTCTAAAGGAAGTAAAGGCATTTTTGCGCCTCCACTAAATTTCTGTCAGGTGGTAAATAAGGCCAAGACTACAGAGTTAAGTTTTTACAGTCAAGGGTTAGCCATTTCTAGGGGGTGCAGTTAAGAGACCCGTGGGAAGTAAACCAAGCTTTGAGCTTCTAAAGATGATAACAGTCTATAGCCCAAACCCTCTTCTTCGTCACATAACCTTTTCAATTTAATGGCCTCTCCTTTTGAAACTCACTTTCCTAAAATAGACCAAACTCCCTCATCTCCATTGGCATGAACTCAAATCCTCCTTATACTAAAACCTAAAATTCTGCCGGGTGATCCTCCTCCTTGTACCAATCTGGCATTACCGAATTTTTCCCAAATAGTTTATAAAGCTATTTTGAAGTGGTATTTAAAAAATGTTTTAAAGTATATTCCTATATTCTGAGTTATAACAAAACACTTTACGGTTGTGTTGATGGTTACACTTGGTCTGCATGTTCTTATATTATTTTTTAGTGCTAAGCATGATTCTATAAAGATAACTTTTGTTCCTTAAGTTCTTCAGGAGATTGTATTTCTAGAAAATTTTTTATTCAGTTCATACTTACAGTTAGAAAATATCAATATGACGTGTTCAGTTTTTTATTATGTTTGCTTGGTAATGATAATAAATAATATTTTACAATCATTTTGTTGGGAGACTATACGAGCATGCCTCATATACTGACTCTCCCTGCTATATTTGTATCATTTGTATCTGAAGAGTGTTTACAGTTTAAATAAATAAATTTTGCAACATTTAGGAGTCCCTTATTTGTTCAGAATTTGTTAATTGGCTTTTGGAGAATTTAATGGAAAGATTGAATGGTATGGATACCATTTTACTGTAAAAATACAGATCAGATAGGCTACCTATGTTTTCATTCAACTGATTAAATATATTCTGCTATATCTGCTTTCAATATAGAAAAGTAATAAAATAACACATGAAGAGCTATAAACTTCAGATAGAAATGGTTCATCATTGATTACTTATCATTATCATGCATTCAACCATAGGCCATAGTGACCAGAAAGTGAAGTTTTTCTTTTTTATGCATTCAATAAAAATAATTGTGAAATGTGTTTTAATACAATTAAGAGAAAGCATACAGATTTATTATCTAAAGATAGAACTGAGTAGACCACCATACTTTGTAAATTACTTTTTCAAAATTAGACATTTTTTCTACACTTTATGGGTTTTCAAAATGTGTACTCTCTCTACAAAAACATTTGAATTTTCATTTTTACTAACATTGGGTAGTCTGTTGGGAGTTGTTATAATTAGAAAAAGATTCCTATGACTAAAGTTACCTAATGAGTAGAAATCGATTTTGTAAGCCTCTGAGCATGTGAATGATGAAGGATGATCACTTTTGTGGAGCCTGAGGAATTCTTATTATTCTCTTTAAAACAGGGGCCAGATGGATTACCCATGCCTGGCTGTTGGCAAAAGGTAGGCTTTAGGGAATTATTTCTAAAAGAAGCACTCTCCCTTTCTCTTCACCTGGCCCAGCCTTTTCCATTTGGAGCAGAGCTTTTGAATTTGATGCTGCTGAAAGTTTTTTGGACATTAAAAAGCAAAAGATTCCATCTCCAGAATATCTTTTGATTACTATGTTTACTATTGATTTCTTCCTAAACGGAGGAGTGAAAACAGTTCTTAGTAAACATCGTAATTTGGAACCTTCCTTATCTAATCTTTTCTTTGGATGGAAAAGGGCAGGCATTGCACGTTCACAATGGTTTGCATGTCTGTCAATAAACTCCTCCTACTGTTTACAACTATTCTTAAGTGAGATTTTTTCCTATATTCAATTACTTAGGCAAACATGCAAATACATGGTAGAACCCTGTCAATATTAGTCACAAAGCTGAGAAAGCAGAAAATGTAAGCATGATCTTTTTTTCTTCAATAATATCTTGATTTATTAGGTTATTCTAGCCTCTTCATATGGCTACCCATGGCCACTGTGTAGGGAACTCCACAAAGAACCTTGTATATGATCAGCTCTTTCATATAAGGGACATCATTTTATTTAATTCTGATGGTAACTCCAGAGGGTGTTACCCTCAATGATTCCTAAGGGGTAGCTGAAATTCAGAGAGGTTAAGGAACTTCCAAGGCACAGGGCCAGTAAGTAACAGAACTAGAAGTAGACAGTGGAAAACAATGGCAGGGTTTGAGGCAGGGAAGAGCTGCATCTGTGCCATGCTGAGGAGATAACAAACCTTTACACCATAATGGTGTGAACCTATAAAGAACTGTATATATGCTACTGAAGGATAAAGGAGTTCCACTGATGTAAAAATGAGATGGGGTGGAGGGAGTATACATGTTCCTTTGATCACTTAGAATTTATTCTCTAAAATCTTGTGGCTTATTCAGTGATTTTTTCATAGACATGTTTTACCAACGAAATTATACACAACTATGTAGGACTGCAGAAAGATGGAGGGTAACTTGACCCTCCTGGTTTTATCTTAGCTCATTAACTTTGTTGGTGAGATCTTATGTAACTTACTCTCTTGCTTAACTGCTCTCACTGCACTTGACCAGGGAAAGAAACACCTTCCTTCCTTCTGAGCTGTGTGACTTATTTAGTAGCTTCCCAAACTCCACTTTCAGCTTGCCAGATAATTATCTCAATCACATGTGAGGTCAAGTGGCTCTCAGGAAGGTGGGCCTGTCATCAGATTCTTCTTCACCTGAGAAACCCCTATTCTCAGAATTTTTAATACCATTCTGAGCTGGAGTTACCTCTTACTCTTTAACCTCTGACCTGTAATCAAATACTGTCATGATTTTTTACTACAGCACCTGGCACACTTTACACAGAGAGAGATGTAAGAAAGATGTAAAAAAGGCTGACTTTATCAGCCTTCTAACACCACTCAGAGCTTGGGTTCACATCACTTTCCTCCACTTCTAATTCACTTCCTTCTTGTAAGGGCACAATAATGGCGATAAGCAAAGCACTCATGATATCTTTGGTTCATGAAAAGGCCAAATCTTGTAGAACTATGAATAGCATCAGAAAATTAGAAATTTCCCTGTTAAGTACTCATTTTTCGACAGAATAGATACCAAAATTTACGTAAGATCAAGGATTTCTTCATTCTGGCATCATCTTCCATAAAACTTCAGTATTGCTCACCATGCTTCCAACACAGGCAAATTGTTATGACCAACCTCTCCCAAACCCTCTCCCCCACCAGCCCCCCAAAAAGAAACAATTAGAAAAATGGCATGTTTTAAGATCTCTTATGTGGTCAACTTAACTATCTCAAATACACTATTACTTTTTAATATTTTTAAAAGGAGACCAGTAGGTTCCTTTTAGTTTGTCCTGTGCTATGTGAACCCCCTTTTGAGCACTGCTGTTCATTAGCCTCTGGAGCATAATGGTAAATGGACTAAAAATTCAGATTGTGGTGGCTGCGTCCATCATTGTGATTAATGAACAAGTCCCCTTGATCAGGCTACTAAATGATCTTTTATTTTTTTTTTTCCATGCAAAATGGAGTGATCTTTGTTTAAATTACTTTCTTTTTAGATACAGTTCAGTTTTCTCAATTTCAAAGAAAATGATGTACCAATTCTAGTGTAATTCACACCATAAGTATATGCAGAAGTTATGGTTAAGAAAATACAGGCAACTAAAGTTGTGAGCCATACTCATCTTGAGCTTAAAACTATTTAATAGAAAAAAATCTATAGCCTTTGTACTTTTTAATGTGTCACCAAAACTTATTTTTCCAGGTAGAGCTGACAGGTTTTTAGCAGAACCTACCTAAACCAAGGTGACAGATTTTTTTAAACTAAATTTTAAAATCTAGGGGGTGGGAGGAAATTTTTAAATTTTTATAGATTCCAAAACACTGGCACTCAAAAAATGCATCTGTTTGAAATTTAAGGTAAGTTGAGAGTTTGAAGAAAGAAATACTTCCTGTAGGCACCTTCTCTGGTACGGACACAACATGCGTCAACACGGAGTGAACTCCATCTCTGAAGATTACAAAATTCCTGGCCTCTTAAACCCTATCTAATATAGTGTCTATATTTCTTGGAGAGAGAAAACGAATGTTTCTAATTAACGAATTGGACAGTTTACCTTCTCATTGCATTTTATTTTTGAGTAAAAGTCAACATCTCCAAGATCTGCTCCATAAGTTTATATTTCAAAGATGATTGTCCCTCAGTTCTCTCAGACTTAACTTTAGTTCTAGGAAAACCTTAATAAACAGGGCTGTTCAAAATGAGGAACCAGAGATCCACAGTACCTTACATCACAATGGAACCTGTAATCCAGTTTAAAGGCCTCAGAGTAGGTAGGTTTATCTACCTTACCCACCAGCCATGGCCAGGCAGGACTAGCAAAAGGAAAGGGGATACAAGAATTCGAGTATTATAGTCAGGTGTCTGTGAAGTATGTAACACCACTGAGGTCAGAATCCTCAGCCTTTTCTACAGAGTGTTTTAATGCTTGGGGAAGATTATGTAAGTTATAAATAGGACATATACTTGTATTTTAATTATGGCATACGTAGGCTAAAAATCCTGATTTTCTGCTTTCCCAGAATAGTTACTGAAACAAACACCAGAAACTTCTCCACAGCAAAAATAAAATGTGGGTTGAATATAAAATGGAAATTTTGATGACACTGGAGTTTTAGAAAAACAATGTGTAGGACACATATTGATTAGCTCGTTAATTTTTTTAAAAACCATTTAGGGTTCTACCAGTTTTCTTAAAATAAATGTTAATTTGGAATTTTTTATATTAGATCACTAATCATGTATATTTGTCTTTTTTTGTTGTTTGTTTTTCTGCAGTGATGAATCTAACCTTCCAAGCATGAAGTTGTGTATATAATGGTCCACTTTTTATATTTATAGTTGGAAATTGTACATTCTGAGATAAGTTTACGCATAGCTGCTTCTTCCTGTTCGCAGTAGCTCATTGTCCACCTTTTCTTCACTTACATCTAAGGCTGGGCAACATGTGAAACTAGTGAGAAGCATGCAAACCAATATAGATCAGTATCTCTTTTATCTTATGTAAAGATACGTATTTATATGGACATATCAGTGATAGAGAATGATTGTTCTTGCTATTTTCTTACTTTGGGCTTGTTCATTGCATGGACATAAGGTGCCATGAAATAGTTTACATAAAATTGTGACCAAACATGGACTGAAAACTATGAAAGTGTACTATACTGACTGATTTTAGAGTTTAGTGTCACACCCCTATTCACCTTCACTGTCAGCGCTGAGTGCACACCACCCACTGAAACTGACTAAAAACGCATGACTGTGCCAAACCTGCCTGTCCTTGTGCAACTTGAGATGCTCGCATGCCTTCTGATGAGTCCTTTCGTCACATCTGCGCTTTTATTTCTTTTGTCATCTCAAGGGGGTTACACCATGGCTTATTGCCAAAAAGAGATAAGGTGGTGGAGAGCACACACACAAGTGGTCTTGTATTTTGAGGGAGTTGCAGATCTACAGCTTCCAGTATTGCGGGCTCACGTGGCCACCTTGGTTGAAAAATCAAGGGGTTGAGCTGGTTGTGCCACCGGTTTTCCTTGGGCTGCCCTGGGCAGTGAAGACCAGGAAAGAGGACCGGTTCAGCATCCTGCGCTGTCTCTCGTATGACCAAGTAGGAAAGAGGTTTACAAATGCAGGCACCCAGAACAGCAGAACTTTTTCTTAATAAACTGAATTTCAACAGGTGTTAATATGGGTGCTTTTGGAAAATGACAGAGACGTGCAGTACTTCTTTTAGGTAGAAGATTCATGGAATGGCAGCCTCTGTTTCTGAGGATGAAGAGTGTGTACATCCCACCAAAGCTCAGGTTGCTGCAGAATTCACAGGTCCTGAAGGGGGCTCACTCCACAATCTCTACTGAAACTGATGTGAGAGCTTTTTTTCTCTCCAAGATAGAAACCATTTCAAACATTTTCTACAAAGTTTTAGAAACAGAAGATTTTTCCGATTCTTTTAAATTCTCTCTTTCTCTTTTTTAGTCTAAGGAATACTAAGTTGAACTGCTTTTGTCATATTTGAACAATTTTTTTGTCAAAAAGTCTTCAAATCCTAATAACTTGGAACCAATAATGAAGATGATGACCTTTTATTAAGTTCTTTCTCTCTTGCTCTGAATAAGTGAAGAATATGTAAAAGAAGCTCCACTTTCACTTCATTCATTGTGAAGTATCAAAGTTAAACAATTTTTCAGTACTTTTTTATATGGTGACTATAACATACATAGTGATTATCAGTAAAGATAAAGTCAAGATTTGGTCACATTTGATAGTATTAACTAATTTCTATTTTATGTAGTTTTGTTTAAATCTGTTTTGTCTCTATTTAGATTTATCTTTTTTTAACATTTCTAAATGTTTGTTTTATGCACAGACCAAATCTGAGATCTCAGAAAAAAAGCTGTGAAATTTAGTTGCCATACCATTGCCATAAGAGAATATTTTTTCATCTTCTTGCTCAGAAGTTACCTAACTGGATTAGACTGAGCATTCCTTTGCACAGCAAAGTATTGATAGCATGTTTTGAAATGGCTTCTTCTACATGGAAGAGTTCCATTAGGGGAAACACCATCAATGAGGAGTAGTCACTTTTAGCTCATGAGACAATATAAATTTTCCCCTTACTTGATGCCATTTTTGTGGGGAAATTTCTAGCTTTATCCATAGGTTTTCACCACCAGAGGGGAAATCATTTCATCATTGACTTATGCTGACAAGTTGAGATATGATTGTAAGACAAGGATGCTGTGGTTCTCAAGAGGTCTTTCATATTTTATAACCAAATGTTCAATTATACAAAATGACTTCTTTTTATTTCCATCAAGTTTTCAAGATTGGAAAGATGTTCAAACTATTACAAATCAATCTAATTGGTCACATTTCTAGTAACATTCCACACTCTGGAGTGAATTTGGCATTTTTAAAACAACAGAGGGCATTTTTCTAACCACCTCTTGTAAAACATGGTTATAGGATAAGGTATTGTTGTTCAGTGTCTGAAACAATTTACCTTAAATGGATTGGAAAAATGAACTAAAGTGGATCAAATTATAGTCTCTTTGGGAAAACAAACAATAGTGTCTTGAGAAAAATCTAGTGGTTATATTTCATCCTATGTATCTTTCTTTCTACTCCTCTAGTGGAAACAGGTATTAAGATGGATCACTATTTAAAACTTGCACAGCTTCTAAAGAGAATAATACCTCAAAAGATAATCATATTATGTACAATCTTTTAATACAGCCCTTTAAGAATATTGTTCTGTCCTATGTGTATATTGGGTTTTTGCTCTGACTTGATAACATTGACTCTTATTCCATGATTAAAGGAATAAAATTAACTTCCATTACATATATTTTCTTGGAAAAAAACAAAGGGATCATAGCAGTCCTCTTTGTTCGGTGGAATTACTAGGTCTTAACCAGTATGAATAATCTTAAACTTTTAGTTACTAAAATACTTTCAACCATCCATTTTGTCATCAGTGGAGGGAAGCCCTAAATTAATTGCCAAGTGAACTAATAAATTATGTGTGCTGATGTATGTGGTGGCAGATACATATTGTTTTTCAAAGATTTCTTTTTTTAATTTATATAATTGGATAGACGATTGAGGAAATAATAAGTAAGGATCATGTTCTATTACTGATAAACATCTTTTAGGGTACCAAATTGGTATGTGTTTTAGCTTTAAAATTGTTTTGCATTCATTCATGTTGGTGCTGATCTATTTCTTTTATTTTTCTTTATGGACAATGCAACTCTACTGTGGATAATTTCTTTCTCTGTTTAATAGCATTCCTAAACTGTTAGTTTGTGATTTTATTTTTAAAGTTCATGAGTTTGCCGTAATTATAGTTCAGTCCATGACCAGTCTTTGTTAATGTTAAAAGAAAACAAAACATGGAATTTGTAGATGATGTGTACTTACTTGGATCATGGATCCTCTTATAACATGTTCTTTTCATATACTATATGCCTTTTATCAACTTTCATTCTCATCTTTTAGCATACAGAATTTGATTAAGTGTGACAAAATCAGAATTAGGCAAGTCTACATACAGTAATAGGGTACCCGATATACAAATAGGCCTACATGATTTTTGTAGTTTTTATTTTCATTGTGAAAAGCAGCCTTGGAAAATTTTTTTCTTTTTTATTTGACTTTATAGAAAACATGAGAACATCTTGAATTTCTATCTTCAAAAAAGTCTTCTTGAATTTATTTCCTATGCATAGTGTTCTAAAGGGGCAGTAGTTCCTTCTACATATCCTTTGTTAGTTTGGAAAATGGTCAGATCAGCATGTCAGTACCAATGGAAAATTGTTCATATCTTACATTATTATCACTTAGGATATGTGCTTAATTTTCCAAGATTTTTAGTTTTCTTAGAATGTTACTATTGTAGCACAAAACTTCTGCTATCTCTATAAAGTCAAGACCATAGCAACATATTCTTATATTCTCATAAATAACAATTAAGAACAATATCATGTATTTGATTCTGGCTAATTATTCATTCCTAGTGGAATTAGCATTTACCAATTAATGATTTGCTGATCTTCAGTCCCTACTTTTTCCACTTTTGTTGAAATGTCTTCATATTGGCTAGATTTACTATATGCCATAACAGTGGATTTAATGTTCCTTAATCCAATGCTGAAACATTTTAATGGCATGTTTGATTTTTAAAATGTCTTTAAATGCATATGATTTTTAGTGACGCTTATTGACAGAACTGACCTTTTGGGAATAAGAAGACTTTTAAAACTTAACCAGTTATGACTTATTAAAAACTTAATAATGTACCATCATCTCTTAAAATGCAGTTGATATTCTCATATCTCCCAGAACTAGTAATAAATTGAACTCACAAAGGAATGTCTTACATATTATTGACATTTATGTGAATATTCTTTATACTGTTGTAAATGTTTCATGCAACTTAATAACATTTTTAAAAGATGTATGTATCTGATTTTCCTTTAGAAAATATTATATTTTTATTTGTATTTTTTACATTTTAAAGTTCATCTTTATGTGCAGCTATTTTTATATTGCCAAAAATGACATAAATACAAAATAAGAGGAAAATGCAAAAAAAAATTTTGGCAAGCATTACACTGCATATTTTTCTTAACATTTTGTGGGCCAGTCTCATGTAATTGATTATTTTAAGAATGTGTGTGTTTTATCACTGTAAATATGGCACAAACTTGTTTTTCTCTGTAGTGTAAATAATTGAGAGACTGAATTCTCCATTTGATTTCTTATTTCAATTTCATTTTAATTTCTCCAGCTGATGTTGCTGAATCAAATGCACGTGGTTTTCAATTTTCAGTTTGAAGATACTTACATTGTGTTCAGTTTATAATTTGTCTTGATTTGCTTTTATAACTTGTTTACAGGGTTCTTAGTTTGTGAGAAGTTGATCTTCAGAATTATTTTTACACTATTTATGACTTATTTTCATAATGTAAAAAGTGTGTAATTATTACAGTATTAATCCAAACAATGGTAATGAATTGTATGTTATAAAGCTTTATTGATGTTCATGAATACCTTGGCCTGTTTTCTCTGATTTAAACACAGCCCATAAATAATTTTATTCTATTTCTCTACAATATTGCAATACCACCATTCAACAATAGTGTACATACCTAGCCATGATGATTTTCTTTTCTTTTTTTAACTTAAAAATCTTTGTTTAGAATAGTTAGAGTTACAAAAATAGTGTGTGTAGTACAAAGAGTTGCATTATAAAAAACTGTACCCAATTCCCCCTACTATTAACATCTTCCATTAATATGGTACTTTTCTTTTTACAATTAATGAACCAATATTGACACATGATTAACTGAAATTTATCCTCTATGCAGATATCCTTTGTTTTTCCCTGATATTCTTTTTTTTAATCCCAGTATCCCATCCTGGACCCTACATGACATTTCACCATCATATCTTCTTAAGCTCCTTTTGGCTGTAATGGTTTCTCTGACTGTCCTGTGTGTGTATGTGTGTGTGTGTGTGTGGTTTTTTTTTTTTAAGTATATTTTATTGATTATGCTATTATAATTGTCTCAATTTTTTCCCTTTGCTCCCCCCTTCTCCCGGTATCCCCTTCCATGTGGCAAACCACTTCCCCTTAGTTCATGTACATGGGTCATGCATGAACCTTATCTGAGAAACACTTTATCTGCCCTTCCATTCTGAATAATAACTTTTCTGCATAGAGTAATTTAGGTTGTAGGTTCTTGCTTTTTATCATTTCTTGCCAGTCCCTTCTTGACTGCAAAGTTTCTTTTGAGATAGTCTTATGGAAACTCCTTTGTAGGTAGCTCTCTTCTTTTCTGTTGCTGCTTTTAAGATTCTCTCTTTATCTTTAACATTTAGCATTTTAATTATGATGTGTCTTGGTGTGGGCTTCTTTTTGTCCAACTTGTTTTGGGAGTCTTTGTGCTTCATAGACTTGTATGGATATTTCCTTCACCAAATTGGGAGGTTTTCTTTCATTATTTTTTCAAATAAGTTCTTAATGTCTAGCTCGTCCTCTTCTCTTTCTGGCATCCCTATGATTCAGATGTTGGCATTTTTTAGAATATACCAGAGTCTTCTTATTCTCTCCTCCTTTTTCTGAATTCTTGTTTCTTCATTTTATACTGGTTGACTGTTTATTTCTTCCTTATGTTCCAAATCATTGATTTGAACCCCAGCTTTCTTCCCTTCACTATTAGTTCCCTGTGGATTTTTCTTTATTTCACTTAGTGTAGCCTTCATTTCTTCCCTTATGGGTTTGCCATACTCAGTGGGTTCTCTGAGCATTCTTATCACCAGTGTTTTGAACTCTGCCTCTGACAAGTTGGCTATCTCTTTTGCTTAGTCCTTTTTCTGGAGTGTAGATTTGTTCTTTCATTTGGTTCTCTTTTTTGTCTCCTCAATTTGACAGTCTCCCTGTGTTTGTTTCTGTGGATTAGGTAGAGCTGCTTTGACTCCCTGTCTGGACACACCTGTTATATTGTAAGGGGCAGAGCCTTAGGTAGTCACCAGGATGACCCATTTCACTGCTTTGTGGCATTGTATGTGGGGTAGGGGTCAGAGAGAGAACAATACCACTTGTTCGGCACTCACCTCATTTCCAGTCACCTCATCCACTTCCAATACGAGACTGGCACCTCTCTAGCATCTTGTTCCCAAAGAGGATGAGTTTGTCTGCATTCTATGACCACGGGGGCCCTTTAAACAGACTCTCCTGGAAGATGGATAGTTTCTTCCACCACATCAACCCCCACTGGTTTTCACAGCCAGAAGCTATGAGGCTTTATGTTACTGGCACTGGAACCCTGGGCTGCACATCTGGCCTGAGGCTGGGATCATTCCCCAGGTGTCCCTCCTGGCTTTTATCTGCTGCACATGAATTTGGGACCACCCATTCATTCTGCCAGCCATCACTGCCTTGCCACCACCACTCCCCCACTGCCATACCACATCCTCTCTGCCCTGAGTCCCCATCTCTGCCCTTCCTACCTGTCTGACTTAATATTTCTTCCTTAAATCTTTGGTTGTTGGACTTCCATTATAGTTCAATTTTCTGGCAGTTCTAGAAGTTTTTATGTTTTGAATTTAGTTGTGATCCTTCTTATAGTTGTTCAAGGAAGTGAAGTATATCTACTTATGCCTCCATCTTGACCAGAACTCTGCCATGATGATTTTCTTTAAAAAAAAAAAAAAAAAAATTGTACCTGTACTCTCTGTTTATCAGATAGTAATGCCTCCAGATTAAGCTTCCCCTCCAAGCTCATCTTTCTTCCAGAATTCTCCATCTGGATAAATTAAACTTCCTTATGTCCCATTAACTTTTGTTTCCACCACACCAAGCAGTTATTATTATTCCTTTAGAATGCAATCACTTAAAATTATTGAGTAATGGATGTCTGAATGCCTCCATTCAAATCACCAATTATTTACAAGTCCTGACTGAAAGCACACACTTTCAATCCTCATCTTTCTCACACTTACCAGTAGCAGTAGATGCATTTGACCACTGCCAGCCTTTTACACCCTCTTTCCTTTAGTTCCCATGCTCAGGCATACAGTAGTCAGTGCACTTGTTGCTTAGTTGACATTCCTATTATAGGAGTTGTTCGAAGGCATGACAAGTCAAAGTTGTCTTCACTGGTAACACCCCACATTTTGCCACTTCTTTCCACTCTCCTTTTCCATCTCCATTACTGCCCTTCATCACCCTCATATCTCCACCCTACATGTTCACTTCTTAGCTTGAATTGGGAACTGATTTTAGTAATGACCCAAATCTGTCATTCAAAGGCAATGACAAGATCCAAAAGTAATAAAGTCCCATTTGGGAAATGTTTTTCAGCACAGTGCATAGTAGGCAGCCAACTAGAAACAAACTTTTCTTATAAAATTATGAATTGACTTGCAAATTAAGGAGAGGCTGGAATATGAGAACAAGGAAAGAGGTGAGCCATATTTTTGTCAAGTCACTGGGAAGCTAGGAATACTGAAATGGTAAGACTGTAGAAAAATAGTCTTCTATTTTTAACAGACTTCACCTACAGCTAAAATGTTTGATAGATGGACAAAGTATCAAATATCTTGGCCAATTAGATATTGAATAACTGTGAGGTTTCCTAGGTTATTCTATCTTCACAAAATCAAAACAAATAAAAGGAAGTGATAATGGAAAATTTGGACAAAGGCATCTGAGAAGAAAATTTATCCTGATATGATTGTAGCCACATATTTTATACTACTTCCTGTTTTAAACTTACTGCCCATAGTTTACCTTTCAAAACTCACTGCTTTAATTGGCTCTCACTCCTCTTCTTTAATTCACCTAACAGTTTTGGTGTTGCTCAGAAAGTGCATCTTGTCTTCTTAGGGCTAAAGGATTCATTCATTTTGAAAGAGTGTTTTCCTCCCTAATTCATCACCTTTTCAAAAATATAAGAAAGGGCACTGGCCTGTGTGGCTCATTTGGTTGGGCATCATCCTGCAAAGTGAAAGGCCACTAGTTTGGTTCTCAGTTAGGGCCCATGCCTGGGTTGGCTGGGTTTCCAGTCAGGGTGCATGCAGAAGGTAGCAGGTCAATGATTCTCTTTCTCCTGTTCTCCCTCCCTTCCCTTCTCTAAAATCAAAAATAAAAATTTTTTAAATATATAAGAAAGTGGGAAAAACCCAATTTTATATTTTTTATACAAAATAGTGGTAAAATGTAGTGAAAGAAAATGGAAATTAAGGTACAGCATTTGATAAAATTTAATAGGTATTCTTGATAAAACTGAAATGGAAAATTTTTCTGTAGTCTGATATAGGAATGAATGTATTTTAAAATCTATAGCCCCTATTGACTCTGCAAAAAAATTACTCAACCTAGTAAGTGAATTTGGCAAAATAGTAGGATGCAAAGTCAATATTCAGAAATCAAAGGCACCCACAAGTAAATATAAGAGACAAGCCCTGGCTCATGGCTCAGTGCATAAGGCACTGGCCTGTGAGCCCAAAGGCTGATGGTTCAATTCCCAGCCAGAACACATAACCAGGCTGCTAGCCAGGTATCCAGCCAGGTCTGTAGCTGGAGGCAGGTGAAAGGCAACCATACATTAATTTTCTCCCCATCTCTCCCTTCCCCTTTCTCTGGAAATAATAAATAAAATCTTTTAAAAATCATTAAAAAAATAGAAAATGAAGAATTATAAGAGACAGAAACTAGGGGAAAACTCCCATTCACTATAGCAACATAAATAAATAAACAAAATACCTAGGAATAAACTTAGCCAAGGAGGTAAAAGACCTATACTCAGGAAACTACAGAACACTAAAGTAAGAAATTAACAAAGATATAAATAAATAGAAGCATATACCATGTTCATAGATGGGAATAATTAATATCATTAAAATGTCCATACTATCCAAAGCAATTTATAGATTTAGCACAATCCCTACTAAAATACCAATGACATATTTCACAGATCTAAACAAATATTTCAGAAATGTTTATGGAACCAAAAATGACTCCAATAGCCTCAGCAATGTTGAGAAAGAAGAACAAAGTAGAGGAAATTGCAATACCTGATATCAAACTATATTACAAGGCCACTATAATCCAAACAGTCTGGTACTGGCATAAGAATAGACATAGAGATCAATGGAACAACATAACCCAGAAATAAATCCAAGCCTCTATCATCAATTAATATTTGACAAAAGGGGGCAGAGGTATAAAATGGAGTAAAAATGGCTTCTTCAACAAATGGTGTTGAGGAACTGGACAGGAACATGCAAGAAAATGAAACTGGACCACCAAATCACACCATACACCAGAATAAACTCAAGATAGTTAACAGACTTAAAAAGTCGTACCACCATAAAAGTTCTAGAGGATAACATAGGCAATAAAATTTCAGATAACCTAAGCAGCAATATTCTCACCAATATTTCTCCTAGGGCAAGGGAAATAAAGGAACAAATAAACAATGAGGCTACATCAAACTAAAAAGCTTCTGCTCAGCTAAAACACATCAGCAAAATGAAAAGGAACCAACTGTACAGGAAAACATATTTGCCAATGATACCTCAGACAAGGGTTTGATCTCCAAAATATATAAAGAATTTGTACTACTCAACACCAGGAAGACAGATAATCCAACTAAAATGAAATAAAGACCTGAACAGACACTTCTCTAAGGAGCACATACAGAAGGCCCATAAGTATCTGAAAGGATGCTTGACATCCTAGCCATCAGAGAGATGCGAATTAAAACCACAATAAGATACCACCACATACCTGTCAGAATGGTCATAATCAACAATCAACAAGCAACAAGTGCTGGTAAGGATGTGGAGAAAAGGGAACCCCTAGTACATTGTTCATGGGAATGCAGGCTTGTGCAGCCACTATGGAAAACAGTATGGAATTTGCTCAAAAAACTAAAAATTGAACTGCCTTTTGATCCAGTGATTCTACTTCTAGGATTATACCCAAAGAATCCTGAAATGCCAATTCAAAAGAACCTATGCACCTCTATGTTCATAGCAGCATTATTGACAATAGCCAAGTGCTGAAAAAAGCCTACATGCCCATCATTGGATGAGTAGATCAAATACTCATGGTACATTTACACAATAGAATACTATGCAGCAGAAAGAAAGAAGGAACTCCTACCTGTTGCAACATCATGGATGGAACTGGAGAGTATTATGCTTAGTGAAATAAGCTAGGCAGTGAAAGACCAATACCATATGATCTCACCTAATATAGGAACCTAATGAACAAAACAAATGAGCAAAATAGAATCAGAGGCATAGGAACAAGGAAGAGAATGACGGTGGCCAGAGAGGAGGGAGAGAAGGGGGGAAAGAAGTGAAAGGATCTAGTCAAGGAACTAGTATAAATGACCTGAATACAACAGGGTGGGAATTGACTATGGGAGAGGGGCTGAGGTAGGCATGGCAGGGGTGAACAACAGAAAAAAATGGGATACCTATAATAGAGCAACAATTAAAAAATAAATTTTAAAAAATCTACAGCATGGAAGGTGGGGGTGGGTAGAGGTGGAAGATGGTGTAAAGGGGATAAATGGTCATGGAAAAACTCTAATTAAAAAACGTGAAAGGTTAAAAAGTAAAGTTTTTTAAAAACCTATAGCAAACCTTTTTCTTTTTTTGGCTGAATTGACTTACAAAAAGCTGTATTTAATGTATGCAACTTGAGTCTAGAGACAAGCATACACCAGTGAAACCATCACCACAGTCCACAAACATCTTTTTTTAACAGCAAAAAGTTAAAAATTGTCCTTTTAAAGTCAAGAACAAGAAAAGAATATTTAATATTGCTGCACCTATTAAATACAGGGTATTTAATAGTGAGTTTACAGTTGTGACTACATGAAACACAGAGTTTTCTTTTTAAGATGTTATTTATTTTAGAGAGAGGGGGAGAGAGAGGGAGAAACACACTGATGTGAAAAGAGAAACATTGATCAGTTGCTTCTAGTCCCTAACTGGGGACCTGGCCCACAGCCCAGGCATGTGCCCTGACCAGGAATCAAACTGGTGACCTCTTGGTTCACAGATTGATGCTCAACCCATTGAGCCTCAGCAGCCAGGACCAGAGTTTATTCTTAGATTATTATTCATTAATTATTGTATTATTTTCCATATGAACAACAGTAAACCTACTTTTGCCCCACCCTATATTATATTGAAAGTCTCAGTCAACGCAATTAGAAAGGAAAAAAGTAAGGTAAAAGGGTTGAAAAGAAGGAAACAAAACTACCTGCATTAGTTATTAGTTTTCTACAGTGCTATAACAGATTACCAAAATTTAATGTCTTGAAACAGCACGAATTCATGATCTCATATTTTCACAGTCCAAAAGATCCCACAGGGCAAAATTCTGGAGGCCTGAAGGGGGAATCGGTGTCCTTGCCGTTTCCAGCTTCTAGTAGCTGCCGGCACCCTTGGCTCCCTCCCCTCAGCCACAGCCAGCGGTGTCAGACCACGTCCTTCTGATGCCACCTCTCAGGCTCCCCCTCTTCTGCCTCTCTTCCTCTTGTAAGGATCCTTATGATTACATTGGGTCACTTGGATAGTCTAGGATGATCTCCAGATTTTTAGGGTCAGCTGTTTAGCAAACTCAATTTTTCTGCAATCTTTATTCCTCTCTGGCATGTCGCATAAATATATTCACTGGTTCCTGAGGTTTGGAGATGGGCATCCTTGGGTGTCACTATTCTGCCTCCCAAGCTGCTATTAGTCACAGATAATGTGCTTGTGGATATGGGTAAACCAAAAGAAACTAAATTATTATATTTTGTAGCATTGACATCTAAAAATGATAGTTAATGTAATATTAATATTTTTGATAAAATAATGATGCTATTCATATCATGCTTTTTTAAAAAGTCTATCTTCTTTTAAATATTTTGTTAATTTTTTAAGAGAGATTGGAAGGGAGGGACAAAGAGAGGAGAGAAACATCAATGTGTGGTTGCATCTTGAGCACCGCCAACTGGGCACCTGGCCTGCAGCCCAGGCCTGTGTCCTGACTGGGAAGCAAACCAGTGTTCAATCCACTGAGCCATACCAGCCAGGGCTGTCTCATACTTTTCACATGCTGTACTAGTAAGAATACTTGAAAATCTTGGCATGTTAACACTTACATTTTTTTTTTTACTTCTGTTTATCTTCAAAATATTATGATGTTGGTCTTTGTTGTTTTTGTTGATTTCAACTGGAAAGCTCTTCTTGGATTTGTTTTGAGCTATTTAGGATTTGATGAGAGAGTGTGTAACGGGATACTACTATTACATAATGCTACACTGAGTCTTCATAACAGTGAAAAGTAAATATTATTCTCCCTCTCTTATAAATAAAACAGCTGAGACTCGGAAGAGTTGGATCACTATTCATCCAATAAATAAGTGACCAAGTGAGGATTTTAATGCAGGACAGTCATCCCAGCTCTGGAAGTCCAATCACTTGACAGCTCCACTACTCTGCCCTCTGGGCAGGTGCTTGATATCACTACCATTTCCCCCAATCCTGAGATGACAAGATTCCATATGTGACTAATGACAATAAGTATGAATAATACCACATTATATTTCCATAGCATTTTGCATTTGTAAGCCATTTCCATATCAATTATATTTGATTCTCCCAATAATGATATCAGATGAATAGTAGTGTATTAATATTTTCATTTGGGAAAAAGGTTAAGAAAGGAAGAACTACATAGCCAAGATGACATGCCTGTTAATAGCGGAGCATAGAACCAGAATCTCCTCACCCTTAAAACATTGTCCTATCACCAAGAAATATACAGGGCATGAAAACCCCAAAAAGCAGTGTTCCAAAAGCCTATTTGACATGCATTTTCCATGAGATATTTTTGGGCAGGAAGAAATCTATTCTAAAATCTCATTATTTTCTTCTGATTTAAGCTCTTTCTTCCTTGTGTCATATTAGGAATAAATTATTTCTAGAATGTTATCAGTTAATATTTGCAAAATTTTTCTTGTCATTCAAAAGGCAAGCAATTTAGTAGTTAAGAACTTGGTTGCTGGAGCTAAATGTCCTGAATTTGAATCCCTGTTTGACCACTTACTAAGACAAGGTACAACGGGGGAACCCAAAGAAACCTGGAATTATCTCCTGGAGGGTGGACCCCTTGTAGCACAGGCTTCCCCTGCCAAGTGAGTGCTCTAGGAGCCCATCTGTATCAGTGTGCCAGCTGGTGTTGTTGTGAGAGGCTGCATTTGGCTTCAGTGAATTTTTTTGAACACTCTTTCAAACACTCTTGCCCATTTCATGATGGGTGATTTACAAGCACACCTGCCCACGTTGCACTGAGTGTATAGCAGTTTTTGACCAAAAATGGCATGCTGCCTGTGCCCCACCCTCCCCATTCACCCAATCCTACCCCAAGAGATTGTTTTGTCTGTTTCCCCAGATTAAATAAAAAAAAAAAGTCCTCAAAAAGAAGCATTTTACTGATGTGGAAAAGGTGAAACAAACAAACCAAAAAAAGCAGGAACACTAACAGGCATCAAAGTCAATGAATTCAAAAACTGGTTTGAGCAGTGGCAAAAATGTCTCATTGGGTATATTGCATCTAATGGAGAGCATTTTGAAGGTGACTGAAGGTTAAACATGTAAGAACAAATATACAATTTTTAATACATAAATTCCATTTTAGGGGGATCCCTGTCATATCTAACCTCAGTGGGCCTCAATTTCCTAATTTGTGAAAAGGGAGCAATAAAAGTGCCTACCTCAAAGTGGTAAGTTAATACATATATTTAGTGAGTCAGTATATACATAGGCTTAGGTCAGGGCCTAGCCCAGAGTCAGTACTTAATAAAGCACTAGCTGTTACTCTCTTGAGAACAGATGCCCTGCACAATTGTCATCAAAAAGTCAGCAGTGATTAGGTTCCATTCTATATTAAGACACAGACATTTTTTCTTTAAAGCTAAATGCTTGTTTTGCATTTCAGTGATGATTTTAGTGTCACACCGTATATTGGCATAAGCACCAGTTCTGATAGAAAAGCTAGTAAGAATAAGTTGTTTTCTTCTTTTCTCTCACTCCAGCTTTACTGAGGTAAAATTGACAAATAAAACATCTATATTTAAAATATGCATTGATACATATACATTTAAAATAATTACCACAATCAAGCTGATATCATAGTCAGTGCCTTACACAATTCCCATTCATGGGTGTGCAGTGATCTGCTCTCTTAGCCAAATTCATGCATACAATATAATATTAACCAGAGTCACCATGCTGTACATTAGGCCTCCAGAACTTGTCCATCTCACATAACTGATATTTTGTACCCTTTGATCAACAGTTCCTCATTTTCCCTACTTCCCACCCCTTGAAACCACTATTTTACGCTGCTTTTATGAGTTCAACTTCTTTAGTGTCCACATCTAAGTGAGATCATGCAGTCTTTGTCCTTCTGTGTCTGCCTTGCTTCACTTAGCTTAACGGCCTCCAAACTTATCCACGCTGTCACAAATGGTGAGATTTCCTTCTTTCTCATGGCTAAATAATATTCCACTCTGTGTGTGTGTGTGTGTGTGTGTGTGTGTGAATGAGTGTGTGGCACATTTTCTTTACCCATTCTTCAGTTGACAGGCACTTACCCTGTTTCCATATGTTGGCCACTGTAAATAATTCTGCCGCTAGTTTTCTTCTAATAACTTGAGTTAAAAATATTGAATGTCACCACCTTCTAAGATGCTTAAAATTGTCCTTGCATAAAGTTAGTTAACTACTGACAGACAGGGGAAAGATGTGGGACTCTCAGAAATGAACAAGGAGAGAGAAGGCCGTCAAAAGACAGCTGAATTGAGAAGCACTGAAACAGGCATTTTGCTACATTTTTACCCTATTGTTTTCACAGTCTAGTCAACTGCTGGATGAGGTAGAACTCCAAATGTCTTTCTCAAGCAGCTCCACATACCAGAACACTTATATAACCCTGCACTTTTGGGTTCCAAGCCTGGCACAACACGGCCTACTATAATATTAACAAAGATAGGATTATTAACACCTAGATTAGGGTGATGGGCTTTTCAAACTAGTTTCTTTCTGGTTAAGTGCAACAGTGCAGAATTTTATTGACACTCGATAAAGGTTAATTCAAAAAAGTATTATCACAGATAACTACAAACTCTTCTATCATATAACTCCCTAGCAATTAAGTGTATGGTTGTGCTCTCTGAAAGATATTTGCATTTGGTCTCAAATCGAGCTCACACTGAAGCACAGAGAGAAGTCCTCTACAGAGGAGATGCCTCTCACTCACATGTGCTCGCGCTGTCTTCTAACACTTGTGATAGCTTTTCAATGCAGCAAGACAATGTCTTGTTCGAGGTGATATGAAGTCATTGTCATGAATTTAAGTGACCCACCAGCATGTCCAAACCTAAGGGGTTCTCTGGCTCTCCATACCATGGGCACTGTGACCAATCTTTAATGAATTGGTTCACAGTCACAGAGGTCTGCTGCCGAGCTCTATAAAAATGAGACACGAAGGAATGTAAGGTCTATACAGGTAAAGAGGTACTTAGTAATACGTGGCATTTAATGAGTGCTTACCACATGCCATTCTGCTAAGCCATCATATATGTTATCTCATTTAATTTGTACAGCCACCTGTGAGTACATCCTTGATTGTTCTCATTTTACACGCTAGAAAACTGAAACTAAGAAAGGTTAAGTAACTTCCCCAAGCTCACGTAACTAGAAAGCAGCAGAGCCAGAATTTGAGTTAAGGTACAGCTTGGCACAAAAGAGGCCAAACCAACTCCATTTCTCACTCCATAACTTAGGAATGCTGACAAGAAATGTGGCCCAAGTCGTGAGAGGAGGCTGCAAATCCACCCGAGTCTCTCAAATGCCTGTTACCAGCACCTGAAACTGGACCTACGAGATCTGGAGGGTGACATTCCCCCTTCTCTTTAAGAGGAGAGTCAAAGTGAAGAATCATGATACTTGCTACAACTGTTTAGTGTCCCCTTTATCACGCCTATCAAATCCTGTAGTAAATTAGGTCATTATCTCTTGGTAAGGTCCCCATTTCCAAAAGCTAGACAAAGTTCAATCCATCTCTCCTTTCACATAATACAATCTATTTCTTTGAGTAAATCTAAGAGCAGGCAGAAGCCAGGTATAGTGGCTACACTGACAGAAATTTCAAATGTAACTCTGGACCCACAGATCAAATGTATGCATAGATGTAAATATACATGTAAATATTATATAGAAATATACATTTATATACAAATTATTAATTATGTTAAATACATATTTCTGTGCTTCTGGGTCTCAGGACAGCAGAAAACACAGCAAGAACTAACCCTATGTTATGCAAAAGCAGCTAATCCATATTCTGAAATTTACAAGGATAAAATTAAGATAGAAAAATGAAGAGTAAAGCTCATTACATGATTAAGATGCTGTTTTTGTTATATTTACTATGCTCTGAAAATATTCAACTACTTACAATAATATCACTAATAAGGTCATGAAAAAGATGCCTAAGAAAAATGCCTGATCATTGGAATTCATTTACTTAATGCATAAAATATTCTGAGTTAGAACATTTGATGTTGAGATAAGCCAATGAATCTGCCTTTTCACAGTGAAGTAGGACAGAGGCCTCAAAGTACTATGTAATTGTAATGTATCACATGAGCTTGGTAATTATAGTAACAGCTTTTATTTACTCATAATCCATGATTCAGAACACTTTTCTGTATAGTATCTCCTAAGGATAATTATATCCTGAATTCATATTGAACTTGTCGTCTGAAGTGATGAGGGCACCTTCACATACAAAATTTAAACAAGCAGAACTCCCCTGTGGGGAAGAAACATAGTGTCCATGAAAATACAAGGAGGAATTATTTGCTGTGTCTTCCAAAACATTAAGGAATACAACACTCAGGCTATCAGAAAACCAAAATCTGACTCATAAAGAAGTGGGGAATTGAAAGGTAAAAGATACAAACATATGTTGGAGTGCATACAGGAAACCACAAAGTAAACATATAAACAAAAACCTGGCATCTTAACTGTTTGAAGGGTTCCTGGTTTCTGGTAACCTCAGGTGCTCCTGGGCTGGTAGATGCCATTCCCCTTGTGTCTTACATGGTGTTTCCCCTTTTGATAAAAACTCAATCATTTTAGAGGGGAGCAAAAAGGGGATGGATGTAATACAACAACAATAAAATTAAAAAAACAAAAAAAACAAAAAACAATCATTTTAGATTAGGGTCCACCTCAATGACCCTGTCTTAACTTGATCATCAATAAAGACCTTATTTTCAAAAATAAGATCATATTCCTTTTTTTAAAAGATTTTATTTATTATTTCCAGAGAGAGAGGAAGGGAGAGAGGCAGAGAGGGAGAGAAACAGAGACACATCCACGTATGGTTGCCTTTCACCTACCTCCTGCTATGGACCTGGCTTGAGACCTGGCTTGCAACCTGGTTATGTGCCCTGCCTGGGAATTGAACCAGCGACCTTTGGGTTAGCAGGCCAGCGCCTTATCCACTGTGCCACCAGCCAGGGCAAGGTCATATTCCTACAGATACTGGAGATTTGGATTGCAACCTCTTTATGAAGGGCACATAATTCAATCCATACCAGGTGGACAGGAAAGAAAAAAGTTGAATACAGGCATGACAGCTCTGAATCACCCTGGGAGCTTTGCTTTTCGTGGTACCCAGAAAACTGCATCGACGCTTGAGTAATTTTCTGGGGGTGATGATGGTACTCTAGAAGTAAAGGGTTGGTTACATAACACATTGTTTCTGCTGGATGCTTTTTAAAAGGAGAGAGTTTCATAATAAACTTTGGTTTGGGCATTCTTTGAGGTTACTTATTAAAAAACATATTTTAAGTAGCTAACACAAGAAGTCACTTACACTTCGAAATGCTCTGAAGTCTACTAGCCAAGCAACTGGGACAAAGAAATGGCTAACTCGCAAAGCTGTGTGATATTCACCTAAAACAATTTTTGTGATGAAAATGTCAGTGGGCAAACCCTGTTAGGTTCCACTTACTTATGCATTCATTGGTTGCTTCTTGTATGCGCCCTGACTGGAGATCAAACACACAACCTCGGTGTGTCGGGGCAACACTATTCAGCAGAGCTACCCAACTAGAGCCGTGTCTACTTTTCTTTAGTTTTTCACCAATTTGTATTCCTGCATTAACTACCAGTCCTACACAAAGAAAAATTATAACCTGATTCTGAGTTTGTAAAGGGTTTGTCTATTTTCTTCATGCTGAACTGCCCACAGACACTATGCTAAATCAATAATATTTATTTTGACCTCATACAGAATCCTGAGAAATAAAGGCATTTCTATAGTACATCTCACCAATAGAGGGCAGACCCTGAATGCCCAGAAAAGTTGTGTGTCCTTAAATGCCCTTGAGCCCAGTTCCTTAAAAGCTCCCACAGGATAAAGAAATTCAGCTGTAAATCCTGGTTCTATCAGTGGCCCTAAATCTAACTGGCTAACGTGAAATGTATTTCCTGTGCATGTATATCTTATCTCTCAAATAATGTCCTTTTGTTTTAAGAAAACAGTATCAAAAGGCCAACAAATAAGCAACCCAAATATTTCTGCAAGTCACAAATCCAAATACCATAAAGATGAGAACAAAACCTGATACACACAGCTAGCTGGTTTTCCCAGTAAATCCAAGGAAAGATGTATGTTTGATAATATCCAGAAATCTGAGTGCTAATTAACATAACGAGTTATATTTCAAACAAAACATTAGCCCCAGAAAGGCCCACCTATTTGAAAACCGGCTAAATAATTTGAGTGCCCATGAATTCCTGATTTTTAAAAATCAAATAAATTATAAAAGTGCTTTTCTTAAAAAGCAATATTAAAAGCTCTGGCTGGTGGCTCAGTAGATAAGGCGCCGGCCTGGGAACCCAAAGGTTGCTGGTTCAATTCCCAGCCAGGGCACATAACCAGGTTGCAAGCCAGGTCTCTAGCCAGGTCTGTAGCTGGAGGCAGGTGAAAGGCAACCATACATTGATGTTTCTCTCCCTCTCTGCCTCTCTCCCTTCCTCCCTCTCTAAAAATAACAAAGAAAATCTTTATAAATAAATAAAGCAATGTTACATTTTACAAAGTCCCCTTTATTGAATTTATAACAAGTTCTAAAAATTCAACTAATATAACATTATTTGATTATATTCAAAACATGAAATTTGCTCACTATTTTTCTCTTTCCCACTCCCCACATTTTATTCAAGTCAAGAACACACACAACTTATAAAAAGCCCCAGACGAAGATAACAAAAAGAGGTGCCTGTCTTCAAGGTGTTTTCAATCTATATAAACAAAATCAACTCATTGAAATGCACAGGAAGGGAGGGGGAGGTAGAGGCAAAGAAGGGGAGCAGCTTAGACAAGAACCTAGTATAAAGGAACCATGGACATGGACAACAGGTGTGATTGACTTTGGGGGGAATGGGTGGGTGGGGAGGGGGACAGAGGGGAGCAAAAAGGGGATGGATGTAATACAACAACAATAAAATTATTAAAAAAAAAAAAAAAAAACAGCCAATGAATAAATCAATACTCTTCATTTAAAAAAAAAAAAAATGCACAGGAAGCACAAAATAACTTCCACAATGGTGGCATGAAGAACAGGTTGTGGAGAAAACCAAGAAGAAATCATGAAACAGTTCTTGAACTCAAGGATATTAAATAGAAGAAAAGTTGCTTTCATTGCTGTCATGGTTTTTGAGCCCTGGATCAAGCTTTTCTCAGCAAGTGAGGACACTCTGACTGGAGCTGAGCGGAAGTCCTGGTACTTGCAAACAAGCGTTCTTTCTACCTAAAATCCTTTTATATTAAAACGTTTTATTCGAGAAAGAGCTAGAAATACATTACTGATGACATTGTTCAGGCAGAATAGGGACCTGTTCGGGAGTGGACTGGAGTGCCTGGCCTGGTTCCTGAAACCAGGGATGGCTCTCAACCTTGGTGACCCCCAGGTGAGAGGAATGGAAGAGGGAGTGTCCAGTGTGCAGGCAGCTGACAGGCTGGCTGGACCTTCAGAGCCTTGGGGAAATGGTGCTGTCAGAGGACAGCAGTGTGCACCTCCCCCTCCGCCTCTGCCAAGGACTCTGTGAGTTCACTGAGGCACCGGTGAAAAGAATGAATCAAGAATTCCAAAAGAAAGGCACCAGCCTGCAAACCCAAAGGTCGCAGGTTCGATTCCCCAGCAGGGCACACAACAAGGTTGCAAACCAGGTCTCCAGTCAGGTCTGTAGCTGGAGGCAGGTGAAAAGCAACCATACATGGATGTCTCTCTCCCTCTCTGCCTCTCTTCCTTCCCCTCTTTCTGAAAATAATGAAATAAAATCTTAAAAAAAAAAAAAAAGATTCCAAAAGAACAGACATTTAGAAATAAAGTGTACTCATTCATTTCTGAGCTTTAAACCATGAATCTATAATATATTGCCCTAAAATAAGCCTTTTCTATACTCTCTTAAGTTATCTAAAGTTAAGGCACATGGATAGTTTAATTCCACATGATAACTGCCCTCCAAACTTCCCTTCCTCCTTAAATCACATACGGTGGCTAATAATTATTAATATTTTACTACTGTCCTTTGATATAGATCCTACCCAGATGTTACCACCATTGTAAAAAATAAAAAGCAAACTAACAAACAAACAAACAAATGTGATGTCTAAGATCACATGAGGAGTGGCTAAAGGAAGAAAACATAAATTCTAGGCAAGCTCTAAAGATTTATTACTTTTACCATTATTTTTTAAAAGATTTTTATTTATTATTTTCAGAGAGAGGGGAAGGGAGAGAGGCAGAGAGGGAAAGAGATATCAATGTATGGTTGCCTTTTACCTGCCTCCAGCTACAGACCTGGCTGAAGACCTGGCTTGCAATCTGGTTATGTGCCCTGGCTGGGAATTGAACCAGCAACCTTTGGGTTTGCAGGCTCGTGCCTTATCCACTGCGCCACCAGCCAGGGCCTTGTTACCATTATTATCAACATAATATAAAATAATGTGTTTTCCTAACATTCTTTAATTTAAAAATCCTTTCACATTTACTATATCATCTAAATCTATAAAAACAAACTTGGGAAAGTGAAATGTCTGGGTATGAATCCCATAGAAAATGAGGAAGGGGACTTGTAAAGCAAAGAGGATTCCATAATGGGACTGAGCATGGCAGGACATGCCCATTAGATCCAGGGCAGAGATCGCTTCCCCTATATCCCCTCAGAGACTGGCAATAATCCACTTCTCCCGCATGGCCAGAAGCTTGCTGGTTTGTGTGGTTCCTGTAACAGGCCATTGCCTTAGCCTGTTTTCTCCTCCCTTATCCA
This sequence comes from Noctilio leporinus, assembly GCA_004026585.1. Lineage (NCBI taxonomy): Eukaryota > Metazoa > Chordata > Mammalia > Chiroptera > Noctilionidae > Noctilio > Noctilio leporinus. The sequence goes on along the minus strand of PVIW01004626.1, from coordinate 45,590 downwards.
TTCTGCCCTATTCTGTGTAATCCTTTAGCGCCTGCCACTTTAGCAGAAGGATATCTTGTGGCTGCCAGGGTCACACCAACTGTATAATTTCCCTCAATAAACCATTTAGGTAATGATATCATCAGCCTCTTCTTCTGATCTCTCTCTCTGGAAAATTTTCCCAACAGGACCAGAACCCAGCTCTAGGCAGGAGAAGTTTCATATGTCTTGCAAGATCTCTCATTAGAGCCAGAGCTGCCAAGTAGTTAAGAGCCAGGAGTATATTTTCAGGAGATTGAGAAGAGATTTCATTCTAGGTTAGGAGAGTGTACATAGTGGTATCTTTTCAGGGCTGAGAATCCCCAAAACCACCAACAGTGAACTCTCCCTGGCACGTCCATACTACTAGATTTCATTACTTTGTGAACTGGGGATGGAAAGGTCTAGTCTGGGGGCCGGAAACAACTCACCAAAGTAACCTAGCAAGTTAACAGCAAGAACCAGCACTCACGGAGCATTTACCTTGTGTCAAGACTCCGTAGATAATTTATCTTCCCTCCTCCCTTCCCCCAGGATCAGTTACCCTATTTTACCTGGGGAAACCAAAGAGAAAAATTGAATGGTTTGACCAAGGGCACAGTCATAAGCTCAGGGCCAGGCCTTGAACCTAGATCCTGTGCCACCACAACTCTGACTCCCCCACCAAGCTATAGTATATACCTTGTCACAAGAGGCTGTCTCTCAGTTGGGGCACCAAAGAGTTCTGCCCACAGAGGCGGGGGCTGGAAAGCTTCTTCCTGTTTGGAACCTGCTTTTAAGATCGCCTTTATTTAGTATAACATTCAAAACTCTGAATTTGGATTCTTAAAGCAACAATAGGCAAACAAATTTACATGTGAGAAAATTAAGTAACATGAAAAGCAGTAGGTGTTCTCCAGAGGGAGAATGTGAACATTGGTGATTTAAATTACAAAGATGTTGTTGACGGTCAAAGAAAAACATAGGGTAAATTTCCTAGAACTGGCAGATTTTTTTCTTAAATAATATACTTGTGTATCAACAGCATTTTAAATCCCTTTAGCCAGAGGTCTTTATAAAAGATAAAGTGTAGAAAGAGATGTATAAAGTTTCATAGAAACTTTATAAATAATGTATGTGATCAATTGATTTTCTTTTAGTTAATTCCTCTGGGAGAAAAAGGTATCAGTAGCATGGGAATTCTCAGATCTTCCTTTCTATAAAATTAAACAGCAAAAGTTATTAATTCATGTGCTACCAAGACCAGACTTAATTAATGTGCTACCAAATACATTTACTCTATATACACAACAACAATAATGTTAACACTAAAGAAACACTTGCTGAAATGTCAGTCACTATTTCAAGTGCTATACCTTATTAATCATTTGATCCTCCCGACAACCTATTATTTGCTCTCTTTTCCATAAGAGGAGATTGAATAACACCCCAAAAATCACACAGCCAGCAAAACAGTGGGACCAGGACTTGAATCAAGTCATCTGACTCCAGGATCTGAACTCTGACCCATGGATAACATGTCCCTTAAGTTAAACCTCCCCGTAATCCTGTGTCCTGTGAGTTCCTTGTGTGGCTATGAAAATTGTGGCCCAAATGGGTTGAGCAGTTGAAACAGAGCCCAATTGCAATTTCAAATCAATCTGTCTCCAGAACCCTATTTCTCCCCTAAGTGGAAAGAGATGCCACAGGGAATTTAGTCAATAATAGTGTAATAACTATGTATGGTACCAGGAGGATACTAGACTTATTGGGGTGACTCCTTTGTAATGTATATAAATGTCTAATCACTATGTTGTACACCTGAAACCAGTATAATACAGTATGTCAAGTTGTAGTTGAAACATAAAATTTTTAAAGAATGAAAATATAAATTAAAAGGAAAAATGAATGAATTAAAAAAAAAAAAAAAGAAAGAAAGAAATGCCCAAGGTTAAGACAAGGTTTCAGGGAGGCTAATCCTCCAGAACATGTCGCTGGGGCTTCCCTGCTCCTCAGCACCTACAAATGCTTGTGTAAACAGTGGAAGAAGTCCCGGGAGTGGTTAAGGAGCTATTTTCTTTGGGCCATATCTGTACCACAGGCTCCTGCCTCTGCCGAATCCTAGTCCCCACTCTGCTCTGTGGACTCCGTTATGCAACCCGCCCTGTCCCCCTGATTTCCACAGCAGTCTCAAGATAAACACTGTATGTTTCCACCAGACAGACCTGTTCACCTTGACCTTTTCTTTCACACTAGCCTCATTCACCCCTTCTGATGCTCATCTCTCTCTTCTTCCTGTCCTCTCCTTGAACCCTTCATCTCCGGAACAAGAATCCCTTCTCTCTTTCCAGGCAGAGCCGCTCAGTCTCCTGAGCCTTCCTATCCAAGACTCTGCTCTGAGGCCTACAATTTCAGACTCAGAAACCTTCCCAGGTTATTTTGCTTTCCAAGGCAGCTCTCCTTCCCAGAGGAGCCTTGACTGGCTTTTACGTAGCAGTCATCTCTGCCACAAAACCCACCGCAGAGCTGTTTATCAGGAAACAATGGGCTGGGAGAAATTTCAAGGCTACTGGCAGAAACAGAATGTCATGAAAACCTCGGTATTCTTAATTTTCTAAGCTTTCATAATATCACACGAGACATTGCTTTACTTCCATTTTTACAAAAAGTTGATCATACATATTACATAACTTTGGCTGCTCCTGGCCTACCTCTATATGCCCCAGCCTCAGGGTCAAGCCAGAAAGAAAGCACTCTCATTAGCCAAACACTGTGCAGCCCTGTGACTCCTGAGGCCTGCCAGTTCCCGGGAAGGCTGCTTCCTGGCCGGCTGCCTGGAGGCGCTGGCACTCCCGAGTCCCATGTTTATTCTTGCAGTCTCACCACTAGGTCTGTACTCAGTCCCCTAAAGGGAAGGACGTCTCTGGACATTTTCATATAAAAGGGAGTGAATATATCAGCTGAATGCTGCTGCATTGATGGGGTTAATTAATTAATTAATTAATTTTTTGGACTGTGAAACCTCAAACTTTCTCTAGGAAAAGCCACTGAGGCTCAGTCTCAGCCAAACCGTCAAGGAGCTGTCTTAACCCTGTGTCAGCAGAGACTAGCTTGGCAGTGTGAAGAATAGAATAAACACAAAATTCAAAAAAAAAAGAAGATGTGAAAAGAGGATAAGAACTATGGCAGGTAGCCTAGGTATTAGGCAGAACAAAAAGGACACAAACTTTACAGATTTTGTCCTGACTCTACCCCAATGCAGCCAGGTGGCCTTGAGCAAATCATTCAACCTTCTGAGTCTCAATTTTCTAACCTGAAAGTGGAGATAACCTTGTCTACCTGGCTGATATAAATATAAAGAGTGAAGAAATGTTAAGTCAAAGCACCTGGTATATGCCAACCACTCGGTGGTGAGGGGTGAGGGGGCAATACTTCGTAGCTGTGATTGCTTTAAATTTTATTTTTATTTTTCATTTTAAAGTTTTTATTGTCTTTTTTCAATATTTGGTTTTTAGTTTTTGCTTCTTTTAATCTTTTTCCTTTATGTTTATTTTTAATGATTTTTATTGTATTTTTTTCCACTAGCATTTAGTTCCTTTAAACTAAATGCTAAATGCTAAATGGGTGATTGCCCCCAGCTGCAATCACCATGCTAATTGTCTATGCCGGTGAGTCCTTTTTCGGTTTTCTCCATCCCACCCCCTCCCCTTAGCTGTGATCCTGCTCCCTACCTATGTGTCTATCTCTAATCTGCTTAGTTCAATTTATTCTTTAGATTCCACATAGGAGTGAAATCAGATGGTATTTGTCTTTCTCTGAGTGGCTTTTTCACTTAGCATAATGTTTCCAGGCCCATCCATGCTGTTGCAAAGGGTAAAACCTTCTTCTTTTTTATGACCAAGTAATATTTCATTATATAAATGTCCCATAGTTGTTTTATCTACCCACCTGCTGAAGGACACTCGGGCTGCAATATTTCTTTTAAAAATATTTACTGAGTAGCTATCATGTGCCATGCTCTAGACTAGGCACTAGGGACAGAGGGGGAATAGGACAGACCCAGTTTCTGGCCCATGGAACTTCAATTCTAGGGAGGAAAAATAGGCCTTAAACACATCATGACACAATTGATTGATTAATAACAATTTTAACAAATGCTACTAAGGAAAAGTATGGGATATTATTAAAATCCTAAACAAAAATAGGCTGCCTAGAGTTGTTTCCCTAAGGCATGTGGGGAGGGCACCATAAGATAGCATCTCTAAAGTTGAAATGGGAAAGGCGCCAGCAGAGCTTCATGATGAGAACTTGGATGGGGCAGCTCTGAGAAGGGCCGCTATGCCTGAGTAAGTAAGCAAGAGAGAGGGAGAAAGAGCAAGAGGTGGGGCTGAAGGATGCAGAGCTTCAAGGTCACATTTAGGATCCTGGTCTGTACTCCTACGAAGGCTGGGGAATCATTAAAAAGTGTTCACAAGCCCTGGCTGGTGGCACAGTGGATAAGACACCAGCCTGAGAACCCAAAGGTCGCTGGTTCGATTCCCAGCCAGGGCACATAACCAGGTTGCAAGCCAGGTCTCCAGCCAGGTCCGTAGCTGGAGGCAGGTGAAAGGCAACCATACATTGGTGTTTCTCTCCCTCTCTGCCTCTTTACCTTCCCCTCTCTCTAAAAATGATAAATAAAATCTTTTTTAAAAAAAATCATCACAAGAGAGTGGATGATCCAACTTGGTAGTAAATGTGTCACTACATATAACTGTTCTGAGGACGACATCAGAGGGACATCAGAGGGAACCCAAGAGAAAACCTAGTGCCATAATTAAGAGGCTGTTGGTATAATTCAGTCTTGAAGAGGAATAGCAGATATGTTAAAATGATATCGTGGCTCTAGCCTCCTATTACAATGTTTTGCAAACTTGCCTGAGGATAGAGACCTATGAAGTTTGTTAAAAATACAGGCTCCCAGGCTCCCACCCTAGAGACTCCATTTTGGTGGGTCTGGGAATCTGTACTTTAAAGCACGCTTTCCGGTGATTCTTCTCAGTGGCAAGTTTGTCCAGTGCAACCCTGCAGGGTGTGCTGGGAAATATACCTTTGTTCCCCTTGTGAAATAAATGGTACTTCTTGAGATTGTGCTTCTCGTGACCCCAACCAATGAAAGATTCAGGTGTTAATCTAGTTCACACAATGCTTTTCCTACTTAGAACTTCAGCTATAACATTTCCAACACTCAAATGATCTAAATTAGTGGGTTTTTAAAAAGTGTGTTCCTTAAAATATGAGGGTTTTGGGACATTAATAGATGTATAGCTATCAGGGAGACAAGAAGCAGGCTCCCCATGACTGAGAAAACTGCCCAGAGCAGCTGAAAGAGAGAGCAATGGAATGGAGTGTCAGCCTACTTCTGCAAAGCTCAGGGACACCTCTCCTGCCCATCAGTTGTTCAACTGGAGACTTTGTTATTTGCCCCAACTTCCGCCAGGGTTTCCAGAAATGGATTCTGTCCATGGAAAATTCTTTCCAGTATTGGCTTAGTTGCATATTATCCAGTTGAAGTAGGAAGGAACCCTTTTGTAGTCTATCTATCCGGTTAGTCTCTCTATCATTTCATCCACAGAGAGGCAGCATAGCGTGGTGGTTAAAAGAACAAGTCTGAGGATCCAACCCCCACTGCTCAAGTCCTGCCTCTTGTACTTATTAACTGAAGAAGCTACTTAATCATTTTGTTCTTCAGTTTTCTCACCTGAAATAGGAAATAATAATAATATATTAATTTACTAGGGCTTCCATAACAAAGTACCACAGACTGGAGGTCTTGGACCATAGGCATTTATTTTTTCACAATTCTGGAAGCTAGGATTCTGAGACATAGGAGTTGGCAATGGTTAGTTTCTTCAGAGGGCTGTCTTCTTACTGTGTCTTCACATGGTATTTCCTCTGCGCATATCCATCCATGTCTTAATCTCCCCTTTTTATAAGGACACTGGTCATTTTGGATTAGGGTCCACTCTAATAACCTCATTTTAATTTTTAAAAGACCCTTTTCCCAAATACAATCACATTCTGAGGTATCAGCGATTGGAATTTCAACATATAAATTTAGTGGATACAGCTCAACTCATAACAAATGAAATCCATGCAGCAGGGTTATCATCAGGATTAAAGAACCTAATACATGTACCTGCCATAAGGTAGGTATTCCATAAATGCTGTCAGCTATCGTCCATTCCTCCACAGTGGTCAACTATTATCTGTAAGGGTCCATGGTTAGTTACAGCATAGGGCATGCAGTAGAAAACAAGGTCGTAAGGTCTCTGCCCCTGGGAAGCTTACATTCGTGTGGGTCAGACAAAATAGGTAACAAAAATGAAGACACCAAGGAATACTAAAACATAGTAATGGGAAAGAGCAGAGGTGGACGTACTTTTACTGTAAAGGGTTGGGGAGTAAATATTTTCAGCTTTGTGGGCCACAACTGTTGGGGTGGTCGGTGATGTGGGCCATGAAAGAATTCACGAGAGAAGAACATGTAGAAAGTAAAGTTTTTATTCACTCTGAGAAAGAAGGGTGGGGAGTGGAGAGATACAACAGCATCGAGGGATAGGAGCTTTGAACTTTTATTGAATTATAATTTGATTTAAAAGGGGTTCAGGGGTTACTGTTGTGAGGCCCCCGGGATGTCAGGGTGTTGTACCAGGAAGCTGCAGTTTGTTCCGATGTTATCTTCTGCCTGTGGCTGTAGGGAGCCGTTAGTTCTGTTCTTGCTTTCCAGTAATTTCCAGTGTTGGGGACATAAATGCAGAAGAATAAAAAGGCAGTTATGTTCAATAAGATCACAGACCTGCTCAGCAAATGGTGCCACAATAGCAAATGGCACTGACTTTATCCTTTCATTCCTCCCTTTGGTTTTTAAAATGGATTTTTTCTTAATGATCCGGCCTGGTTTTGGTTTTGGTTTTGAAAAGTAGGACCAAAGTTCTCTTCTTCTGTAACTACTTCAGGGAGGCTAGGGGTGTAGAGCTATCTTCGCCTGTGGGTCATGAAGGAGTCATGAAGGAGAGAGAGTGGAATTGGACAGCCCAAAAAGTAAAAGTCGTGGTTGGACATCATTTGTGGAATTTCCCTGAGCATGGATGCTCCATTGAATGAAAGATATGAGATATTTGAGGAGACATGACCTAAAAACAAAAATAGAGAAAAAGGCTGCTATAGGTCCTAGGAAGGGAGTTAGGAAAACCAGGACCAGATATTGGCCTTAAAAATCCCGAAAAGGGAGAGATGAAGTCGTAGGTAAATTCTGTATGGCTGACACTGTATTGGTAGCTTTCAGTGGTTCCAAGTAAAACAAAATAAAACAAAACAAAGAAAAAAAGAAAACATTAGCTTGGAAGAAAACCAGAAAAAACTAGGATTGTCAGTTTGTGGGTGACAATTGGACATTGTGATTTCCACTGAACCACAATTCAGCCCCCACCACAGTCCACACCAGCAGAGATCACAAAGACATATGTGTTTAACCCGTGCCTGAGAGTGACTTTACTAATGACAAGAATACCAGCCAGATGCCCTGGGAATGGATTTAACCCACACAGGTAGGGGACTCAATAGAAAGCCCATTTGAGAGAGCCACACTGGCAGAGGGCAAGAAAGCATGTTTGAGACAGAAAGCCCATTTGACCCATAGGTGTGTTTACTCCATGCCCTGAGCATGGTGGCCTTACGAATGACCAGGGTACCAGACTGGTGTCCTGGAAATGGATTTACCCCACTCAGAGGAATTGACTCCACACCTGCCCACGGATGGATGTGTTTTCCTGTGTGCTGAGCATAGTGGCCTTACCAATGACCAGAACACCAAACAAAGGGTGTTTCTGCAAAGAAATGGGTCCCTTCAGACATCAGGGTGATCAGTTTCTGACTCACTGGACCCCGTGTCCCAGGTGTCACCTGGGAGTGGTCATGTCAGGTGACTCCATGTCCAGAGGGCAGGTTTACCTTCTAGCTCAGCAATAATAAAGGATTTCTTTCACAGCTAACAGATAGGTAGGTTTCCCCACAACAGTGAGGGCAAGAGAAAGTGTAATGAAAGCAACTCCAGATGCCAACAGAGTCATCAAAGAATGTCACCAGAAATAAATTAGGAGAAGGAAAGGGTATTGGAACCTGAGGTTTCTTTCTTCACAAATTTAAAACTTTCATTCACAGCCTTCACAGACCTTTCGCAACTTTCACAAACTCTTATCCCTTTAGAAATAACTATCTTTAGAATAACTCACTTTCAATCCCTGTCCTTCAAAATTGCATCTCCATGCCCTATGTTCTCCCTATTACTAAAACTACACAAACTTTTTCCTACTTAACTTGAACTTTCAACTTTTAGAAACTTCAATTTTCAGTGATAAAAATTGAGCAATCAGCATTCCCTAGATTGACTTTTATGAACATATTTCATGACCTTTAGTGACATAGGTTCCTCTATTGGCAAACACAGTTTCACTTTCAAGAAACACAACTTCAGTAAAACACAAGACCCTTACCTACAGCTCCAAGTCCACTCCATAGCCCCTTGGTAATGAAAAGCCAAAAGCAGACCTACCACTCTATGTTTCAGTATTTCATGTTATTTTGAAACACCTAGACATTCAAGAACTTTTATCAGAACTTACTAATTTAGAAAGGAACCGCTGAAATAAATTAAATTGATTTGCTCAGCTCTAGCCAAGGTTTTCCCCCTTTTGATAAGTATTATATTCCCAAAATTTGTATTTTGAAATATGGCCTAGACAAGAGTTCTTGAAGAAGGCCAGGTATTTGCTGTTCAAATGCTAAATGATGGCTTCAGCAACATTGTATGAGAGGGCTCTTAAACACTGAAATTTGAATTTTATTTAATTTTTATGTGTAATAAGATATTATTTTGATTTTTTTTTTTTTTTTTTTTTTTTTGCCATTTAAAAATGTAAAAATCATTCTCATGTTTTTAGCTCATGAGCCATTTGAAAACCTGTGATGGGCTGGTTTTGGTCTTAGTTTTTAACTTTCTTCTAGAAAGCTGACATTGGGCAGCAAAGCTTTTCCTCTACTTTCTTAAGTTCAGTATTTGGGGGCTTGCAAATTAAACTTGACAAAATACAGATTAACAGGAAAAAAAATTGTTCACTTATGGTGAAGCACTAAGAAAAATGTTCCTCAAACAAGCAGACAGAATGTGGAGCTTTTAGGCCATTTGTTAAAGAGAAAACAAACAGGCCCAAAATGTCATCACTTGTGCTAAAGCCCACGTTACTACACCTGGACTCAATACCTTGTCTAATTGTAGTTTCAGCCTTTTTCAGAAATGTAAGCTTAATCAACCAGTCTGGAATGTTCTGGTCAAACATCAATAAAGTAATCTATGGGTCTTCTCCATTTCCCTCCCCCACTAGGAGAAGGAGACAATCTGCATAATTAAACCCTTTGCAGTTCTCTTTCCCCCAGACAAGACGTCCTGGTTTAAAGACAGTCCTTTCTTTTCTTTTCTATTGTTACTAGCTCCCTTGCCCCACCCCTCTTACTATAAAAACCTTCCATTTTGAAACTCCTGGGGGTCCCATTCTAGTTGCTAGATGGAATGCTGCCTGATTCATGAATTGCTTAATAAAGCCAATTAGATCTTCAAATTTATTCCGTTGGATTTAACTTTTTAACACATCTACCTAGAGGAAGAAGAGAGGAGAAAGAACATGTAAGAGAAAACAGACTACTTTTAGGAGAGATAAATGAGCCTTTAGGATACTAGAAGGCAGATGGGATAGTTTTGTGAGTATTCTGGTAATCTATCCAAGTGATGACAGTCAATCTTCCCTGCTTACAAAAACTCCAGGAAGAGGATTTATGAGTTCTTTCGGTAGGCTCCACTTTTAGGGAAATACAGGAGGGGTGGGAGACTAGTTGTGTATCTTTGAATGCTCAAATTCCCATGGCTCAAAACAATTTTTAGGGCTCCTTCAACAATAGAAAGAAACTCACTAGAAAGGAACTGAAGACATATTCTAGATCCCTATCTAACTGTGCGTTACAAAGTGTGAGTATGGGTAGTGGGCTTCTTGAGTTTTCATGTGGCATTCAGGATGGCTGCAAGTTCTAGTGTTAGAAACAAGATAGCAAGTGACTCTCAAACCATGCTTAGCCACAGTGGGTAATTATTAATGGCTAGGCCAGACAGCAAATGAATCAGGAAATCTCTGAGTTAACAGCATTAACAAAGTGAGAATGTGAGAAAGTAAGTTAGTCACCGGTACCTCTGAGAACAAAGGAAAGAAGGGATGGCCACATTCGTGCAAAAGTTGCCCAAGCTAGGGTTTAAACTGCCCGATCGTCTCTTTAGACATGATGGCCCCAGATTGTGACCCCAAAGTACTCAGCCAATGAGGAAACGGGGGAGGGATTGCGCACATCAGGATAAATCCATTGTTTCTCCCACTTCCGTGTGCCTGCCCACCAGATACCACCAGGCTCCCACTCTTACAAGAACACAAATAAACGCCTCAATTTTGAAATACTCCTGGCCTCATTGTCCATTTGTTTTGCAGACTGGGTGAGAGCATATTTCTCACCCAGAGTATTGAAAATACAACATTATTCCACAACCACCCCTTCTTTCTCAAGAAGCACCTCCTCCTACCCCCCACCACACATAAACACAAGTCTAGGGACTCCTGTGAACTTAGTCTGGGGGGAAATTCAAGGTGGAGGGGAGAGAGGAATAGGTATATATGATCCTAATGTGCCATTCATTTGTATACAACAGGGACACATGTCCACATATCGTGAGTAGTTGAATGGCTCCTTTAAGTGGTTTTGGACTCCCAGCAATGAGAGAGCCTGTCAGGCTCCCCCTGACATGAACTGGGAGCCGGGTGAACAGTTACGTGCACATCAGTGGGGACTCTTGGAGGAAGTAAGACATGTGATCTGCACTCCCGTGCAAGGTTTGTCAGAGACAAAGTGGGCCCTCTTTGGATATCATGTGTTATGTCAGCAAAGCAGCACACCCAGCATTTGTCCTGGATGGCATATGGTTTTTAGAAAAAGCAAGTCCCTGTGAGAGGTAGAGTGGGTCAGGGCAGGGCAGGGCAGGATGCCAGGAAATGGGTACTAGTTCTGGCCTGAGCATTGTATAATGTGGGGAGCAAGGAACTTTCCTCTGCGTTCAAAGTTCTTCTAAAGATCTAATAATCAAATAGTCATCAGACAGATTAGCAAGAGAAAATGAGTTAAATACATACACATGTATGGGAACCTTACCTATACAAGAGAATCCGAGACCCACATGCAGACGACAGTCAGAGATGAAAAGGGAACATGGGTATAACAGGTTGGGACAAAAGGAAGTTTACATTTGTGAGCATGTGAAACACAGTTTATTCTTGTATTATACTTATTAATTATTGTGTTATTTTCCATACGTCTGTAAACCTCCTTTGCCCCACGCTGTCTAAGATCACTTGCAATAAGGAGGGGTAGGGTGTATTGGGGGCTTCCAAGGTCACAGCTGGATGAAAAGAAGATCAGGCCTTTAGTAAAGAGAAGTCTGCCCTGCCGAAAGGTGGGTGCAGAATGTTAACTGCTGATAAGCCCTATGGGAAAAGCCTCTTATTCAAATTCTTCTAGTTAATTAGAGGTTCGGACTGAAGTTTCTCCTGAGCCTGTAGCTTACATTGCCTTTGTTGCCTTCAGCTCAACACAATCTGCATACCTTAGAGGCACATCTTGGGGGGCAGGGTGGGGGGGCTCCTTCTGGACTCTCACAATAATAAGATAACGAGTCTCCGTCACGGAGACATACAGTTCACTCACATTCGCATGTTTCTCACTGACAAGAAGATTAAAAACTGCCTTTTAGACTCTTCTCATTGGACTATTGAGTGGAATCCTTATTGTGGAGTCCAAGCTCACGTAGGCCACACCATTTCATTTTGGTCATGCGCGAGTGAGCTTTGTGTGGCCAAGCCCAAATTATTGAGAAATCTGTGACCTTCAGGCCTGAGCAAGCTCAGCAGGGTGAGCCAATCAATATTGTCAGAACTCCAGTGCCCACGCCTACCAAACAGTCCTATGATGGAGAGGTTCATGAGAAAATGTACCAAAAAATACCTTAGATCATGTTTGTGACAAACCATTTTGTAAGATGACCTGTTCATTTTTATCCACCTTTATTTTGGTGCTATTGTGTGTTTAGTTAAAGAAGTCTTTAGTACTTAGTTAAAACTGCATATTCTACACAGTGGAATAAGTCAAACAATAGGGAAATGATCTTTTATGCAACAGTAATTTGCTTTCCTATAAAAAAAATTGAGTCAAGTTTCTCTCTCCAAAAAAGAAAGGGTTAACATGTAAGTTGGCAGTCGTCACACAAATAGAACACTTTCAACCGCTATATAGTTCACTAAGAACTTTTATCTTCAAAACAAGATATTGGGGGAGGCTAAATGGTAATGGGGGGGATAAATAAATAAATAAATAATAGTCCTTATTAAAAATAAATTAACCATTTTATTTAGCAAATAAAAAAACAAGCTATTAATTCTGAAAATGTTTCCTCTCTTAGTCAGTCAACAAATATTTAACAGTCTATCATATGCCAAGTGCTGGGTACATTGATGAACAAGGTAGATAAAGGCCAAACAAAAACAGAAGAGCATGGTAGAAATTAGTTTGGTTTTTTTTGTTTGTTTGCTTGCTTTTTGAGAACTATTGAGACAGAGTAGTCAAGAATGACCTCTCTGAGACTGGCTGGGACATTTAAACTGAAGCTAAAGCAAATGCCAAGTCCTTGAGGTGACTCGGACACGGAAGGGCAGTGAGATTTGTGAGCAGGCTGGTGGGCTGGGCGGGGCCCAGAGGGAGCTGGAGAAGAAAGCTGGGGGTCACTAACGGGCTTTATGGGTGGAAAGGACTTGAACAAGCTGCAGAGGGTGGAAACAGGAGGGGATGAGTTACAGCTGCGTGAGTCTCAGGTGGGGGGCAGAAAGCTTCCATGGGGTGGCAGCAAATAGGGCAGCAGTGGATAGAGTTAAGATCTTTTTTTTTTTTTTTTTAATCAATGTACGGTTGCGTTTCACCTGCCTCCAGCCACAGACCTGACTGGAGACCTGGCTTGCAACCTGGTTATGTGCCCTGGCTGGGGAATCGAACCTGCGACCTTTGGGTTCGCAGGCCGGCACCTTATCCACTGTGCCACCAGCCAGGCCAAGATCTCTTTTTAATTAATGATTTGTATTTATTAATGCTGTATTATAATTGTTGCATTTTTCCCCCATTGCTCTCCCTGCCACACCCCTTTCAGTCGAGGAGATGGTGTGAAGGACCCACGGACATGGACAACGAGCTGGGGATTGACTAAGACATTTTTTGGAAGTGGGATATCCTGGGTTTACATACAATTTGAGATGGAGATGGAATTGAGGAAAAGATAGGAACTATCCAGGACTCTAAGGCTTCTGTCAGGATTATTTCCCTTCGTTTATTTTCTTCAAAGTTCCTATCACGATTAAAGCAGTTTAAGCCATTACCTTATTTATTTATTTCTTTGCTTACTTGTTTATTCTGTCCATATACAATAATGCCGTCCAACAGAAAACTAATGCAAACCACATGTGTCAATTTTAAATTTGCTAGTAGTGATACTAAAGAACAGGTAAAATTAATTTTAATGATATATTTTATTTAATCCAATATATCCAAAATCTTATTTTGGCCCTGGCCCAGTGGCTCAGTTGGTTAGAGTATCATCCTGTACATCAAAAGGTTGTGGGTTCAATCCCTGGTTGAGGTGTGTACAGGAGGCAACTGATTGATATTTCTCTCCCACATCAACGTCTCTCCCTCCCTCTCTCTCTCTAAAATCAGTAAAACGTATCCTTGAGTAAGGATAAAAATTATTTTTGACATATGAAAACATTTTGACATATGAGTAAAACGTTTTTCAAACATTGTTCTGTATTAGGTCTTCAAAACACGGTGTGTATTTTACTCTGACAGCATATCTCAATCCAGACTAGTGGCTACTGGCTCTGTACTGGGCAGTGCGGAACTGGAATGTGGAACCCTGAACTAGGCTGTTCAGTCTAGTTCACTGGTTTTCTCTAGCAATTGAAACATTCAGTGAACATTCAATATGTATTAAAAGAGTGAATAAGTGCCTGGTGATGGAGGACTGGCTGGAAGCAATAGTTTTGGGGGTGGGGATCAACACTTCCATTTTGGACTTAGGCAGACAGGTTTTTGAGGCATCTAAGCAGAGATGTCAAAAGAGAAGGTGGATGGGACAGTCTGGGACTGACAAGAACATTCTGGGTGGAGGTATAAATTTGGCACCTTGACGGGTTCTGAATCCAAGAAAATCATTGTGACTTGCCTTGGGAAAGAGTGCAGGGAAATGAAAGGGTCCAGACCTTAACTTCAGAGATACCATTTAGGTGTTGGGTGAGAGAAGAGGAAAATCAGGAAAAGGGTGGTGCTGTCAAGAACTCAAGGCAAAATATTTCAAGAAGAAAGGAATGGTCTGTTCTGCTGCGAGGTCAGGTGAAAAGAATAAAAAATAAATAAAATAGAATAGAAAGACCAAGAAGACAAGAGCATTGAGATCAAAAGAATCCTGACACATTCCACAATTTCTTTTAAAACTCCACTGGTAATGCTTTGAGTCAGAGATTCTGTTCATTTGTGTTTGTGTGTGTGTTTTAAATAGAAAAAAAAAAAAAAATTGGCCTCTGAAGATCAAGAAAATCAGTTAGTTTCTAAAGAACCAGATCTAGAACTCAAGAATCATAGTCCAGCATTGTATAAAGAACATATCATAAAGCACTGGGAATAACAAAGGACCATTGAAGGTTTATGAAGGGAGTGTGACTATCTGTGACTTCACCAGATCTAGGTGGTTTGAAAGTAGATGTACAGTTCACAGCATCTTTTGCTCATGGAACTAGACCAACATTACATGACTGGAATTTCATGCACAGGACCTTCTGCCCTTCATTTATAACACCTATACAATGGAATAGCAGTACCTGGCCATAAAAAAAATAATGAAATCTTCCCATTTGCAACAGCATGGATGGGCCCAGAGGGTTTTATGCTAAGTAAAATAAGTCAGCCAGAGAAAGACAAATCCATATGATTTCACTTATATGTAGACTCTAAAGAACAGAATGAACAGGAAAACAAAATTAAAATAGATTCACACAGAGAGCAAATTAGTGGTTGCCAGATGGGAGAAGGGCTTCAAGGAATGGTTGAAAAAAATGAAAGGATTTAAAAACACAAGATTGTCACAAGGATGTAAAGTATAGCATACAAATATAGTCAATAATACTGTGATAACTCTGCGGGGGGCCAGATAGGTACTAGAAATAGCTGGGAGGAACACTTTGTAAAGTGTTTGATTGTTGAACCACTAGGCTGTCCATAGGAAACTAACACAGACAAAGAATGTAAACTGACTAGTCATCAGAGAGATGCAAATTAAAACCGCAATAAGATACCACCTCACACCTGTCAGAATGGCAATCATCAGCAAATCAACAAACAACAAGTGTTGGCGAGGATGAGGGGCAAAGGGAACCTTCGTACACTGTTGGTGGGAATGTAGGCTGGTGCAGCCACTGTGGAAAACAGTATGGGGTTTCCTTAAAAAACTAAAAATGGAACTGCCTTTTGATCCAGCAATTCCACTACTTGGACTATACCCAAAGAAGCCTGAGACATCAATTCATAAGAACCTATGCACACCTATGTTCATAGCAGCACTATTTACAATAGCCAAGTGCTGGAAACAGCCTAAGTGCCCATCAGTGGATGATTGGATCAAAAAACTTTGGTACATTTACACAATGGAATTCTACATAGCAGAAAGAAAGAAGGAACTTGTAACCTTTGCAACAACATGGATGGAACTGGAGAGTATTATGCTTAGTGAAATAAGCCAGTCAGTGAAGAACAAATATCATATGATCTCACCCATTACAGGACAATAATGAGCAAAACTAACAACAAGCAAAACAGAATCAAGTATATGAATACAAGGAATAGGCCTTCAGTGGTCAGGGGAAAAGGGGTTGGGGGGAGGGGGGGAGAGGGGAGGCAGAGGCAAGAAAGGGGAGCAGCTTAGACAAGAACCTAGTATAAAGGAACCATGGACATGGACAACAGGGGGGATTGACTTTGGGGGGAATGGGTGGGTGGGGAGGGGGACAGAGGGGAGCAAAAAGGGGATGGATGTAATACAACAACAATAAATTTTTTTAAAAAAAGAATGTAAACTGTAATTGAAAAATATAAATAAATAAATAAAATGGTCATTTACTAAACACTTATCAAGTGTGTAGTTACAGGTAAATTAGGCTTTTACTTTGGCCTTTCAACACACAGCAAGAATGAAATGACCTAAATTCAACAGCTAAGTAGTTGTACAACCTTGAATAAGACTATACCTTTGCCTCTGCTCTTATCTACGGGGCAGAGGCTTAAATTAGATTGTCTCTAGTTCTAAAAATAATTTATGTTTAATGTTATAGTTAACTAAGCTTTCTTCTGTCCACCTGTTGAACTTCAAACTTGATCAATGTGCAAAGATCATCCTAAAAGAAGTCAAGAAACTTAGAAGTGAATTTCAACTTTGCCACCAGGTAGGTCAACAATAATCATGGAATAGGGAACTAAAATGGGATGACAGCTTTCATGCTCATTTCTCAGGGTTGTTCTGTGGCTGAACCAGATAAATCAGGTGAATATTTTATAATCTGCATAGTACTAAAGAAAGTAGAAGCGCAGTTATTGTATAAGGATGTCTGAAATACTATACATTATCACTCCTAACAAATTCTAGGCTGAGTCGTCTTTTATCCTCAGGGTATTCGACTCGCTACCTTTCTTGAGTTATGGTAGGGAAATACTCTGTGTGAGAATGGAGACAACTGTTCAGTCTTGGTATCTCCAGGGAGCACCTATCTTTGCATGTTTACAATAAAATAATCAGATACACACACACACACACACACACACACACACAGAGACACGCAGAAAAAAGAAACAAAGTGAGAAATGGGAATTCCTAGGCAGAGGAGGAAGGAAAGGTGAAGACAAAGTTAGGAAAATAAAAGGCGAGCCAAAAAATGTAACAGGGACAGGGACGACAAGTGAGCATCGGGAGGGCAGGAACAGGAGCCAGTTAGGGGCGGGGGTGGGTGGCGAATGAGTTGGCTAGTCCGGTGACTTGCCAAGCAGGCACCAGGCGGAGGAGGGTGGGGCCTGGGAACGGGCAAAGGCAGGACAGGACTTAAAAGGGAGATGACCCTCGCTAGGTTGATGCCACGGTTTACCTCCGACGCGCAGGGCAAGAGGACCCGTCGCGGGCTAAAGGGAGTAAAGGCGGGCCACTGAGTCAGTCCACCCGCTCGAGAGGAGGCGCGCACGCAGGAGACCGGACCTCTGCGAGCGCCGGGCGGCTCTGCCACCATGTGCGAGCTGTACAGCAAGCAGGACACTCTGGCGCTGAGGAGGAAGCACATTGGGTAAGGGCTCGCCAGCCACACAGGGAAATCATGAGTGCAGAATGGGGGATATACGAGTGCCGGGGCAAGAAACGGGCGAGCCCCGAACGGCACCCCGAGCTTCCGCTAAGGCGGCTGTGAGCGGAGTGGCAGCCGGCGCCGCCTGCGGTCAGCCTCCCCACGGAGCGCGCCACCGCACCTGCTCACGCGCGCCCCTTCGCGCAGGTTCTAGTCCCTGGAGGAGCTGCTGCAGGCCAGCTGGGGAGGTCGACCGGTGAGGGTTGAAGGCCCCAGAAATCACTATTCCAGGGATGAGCTCTGGGAGAAGGAAGGGAATCTCTCCGACAACTCGAAGGGAACCTCTCCGACAATTCGAAAGGTTTTCCAAACTATGAACTCAGAAATGTTTTTGGTGATGGTTGCAAAACCAAATTCTGACATCTTTTGTTTAAAGTGAACTTTTTCTTATTGCGCGCTTGTTCAGAGGTAAAGGGTTAGCCTAGCTGGTAGAAAAGCTTTGAAACCACCATCCTAAGGGTTAAGATGCTACTTACCCACATTGGTGTCCCTCAAGCTGTGCCCCTCATTTAAGTTGAAAAAACGCAGTGTTCTCTGCAGTCTGTGTCAGTTTTGTCCCTGCTATCAGTGACTTGGTAACACACTGGTGAAGTAGGGACTAAGCATTGTCAGACCTGGCCTCTAATCCTAGTTGGGGTGTCATGTTACCTGTGTGACCTCTGTCAAATTAATTTCCTCTTCTGTGAAAGTAAGAATAACAATTCTGCTTCACAAGAACGAGCAAATGAGAATAATAAGTGTGGTCTGGGTTAGTTTGTTTGTTTGTTTTGAAGTAAAAATGAATGATGATTGCAGCCATTGCAGACCCCTTGCCCCAGTAAAACCGAGGGTCTGCAGTATTTGTATGTAATTCGCCAACGTTGCAGCTGGCTGCGTAAGACAGGCCTGGGGGACATAAGAAAGAAAAGGATCAAGGTCCCCTTGGAGAAAGGCTGGGCAGTTTGTCTGCAAGCAACCCCCAGGCAGTTTCTTATGGTTAGGAGGCTGGCTAGAGCTTTCTGCTGTAGGGTCAAAATAAATTCCTCATTCCTGGGTCTCCCCCTTTCCCTTTTTCTAATCATTACTCCTTTCTGTTAGTTTTCAATCCTATATAGCTAGGTTCGAATGAAAACCTAATGCTTTCTGATGTGAGCAGAACAAATTCTGTGAAAGGAGAAACGTAGCCATGGGCTGACTGGAAGAATTTTCCCCAAAGTCTGAGGGGCAAGGTGGAAAGTACATTATAGCAAGGCAAGCAAGGTGAAGTCTGTAGTTTTCAGCCCACATTCATAACAAAAGCTTCTTTGGATTTTAACTCTTAGGTATAAAATAACAGCTGAGTATGAACCAATAAGAAATTTTCACATCACATATTAGTTTCACTTTAGCTGATATGCTTAATCAGGCAGTTTTTAATTTCAGATAATGTAGTCACAATAATTAAAATACTCTCAAACAGTTGTGTATCAGTTTAATATATAAGTATCTAATTATCCCTCTGCACTACCTCTAATGCATGTAGCATTTTTTGTGTATGCAAAATCACCAAAATAAAAAACAATATATTCAGTTTTATTTTCAAAATGTCCATAGAGCCAAGATCAGACACCTTATCTTATTTCTATGTTGCTAATATTTATACTCCAGACAGTCATCCAAATTACCAAGAATATAGATGACTTCATTATGCTCAAAAGAATGGATTACAGGGTTAGAAGAATATTGAATTTTATTATTTAAGAATGGAAAATCCATTGGATACAGAGTCAGTACCACTCAAAGACATGGAAATGATCTCCCATAAAATCTTATTTGTAGTATTAACCACTAAGTTATTTGTATTTAACTTTTAGTGCTATTTAATTCCTTATAAATTAGAAAGAGAATGAGAGAAAGCAAGCACTATCTTGGGCTATGGCATAAGACAGTATACTTTCAAGTTCTGGATTTCTTACTTACTAGCTGTACAACCTGAATAAGTCCCTTAGTTTTTTCTGTGCCACAGTTCCTCACCTATAAAAGTAAGAATAATAATAATCCCTATTTCACATAATTGTTGGGAGAATTAAGTGAGGTGATATTTGTAGCATGTCAGTTCCTGACAGTAAGCCTGAAAAAAAAAATTGGTTTTTTCCCCGGTAGAATGAAATTTCCCAAAAGAAAATTAGTTATTGGTTCATGTAATTAGATCTGTCAGAGCTGATCCATGTGCCTCTCCACAGTGTTGTCAAGTCATGGCAAATTTAATATAACAAGAATAAGAAATGTGAGCAGTGTCGCAAATGGGGGATTAAGATAAGAATTTCTATGATTTTTTTAACGTGTCACCAGGTGGTGATTTCCCTTTTTTAAAATATAATTGGAATTTTTCACTTATAGTGACCTTCACTGAGAAGGAAAAACACTGAGCAGTCCTGGTAGACCAGAGTGTTTCCTTTCATTTCTAGGCCCTCCTGCAAAGTCTTCTTTGCTGCGGATCCCCTTAAAATAGTGCGAGCCCAGCGGCAGTACCTGTTTGACGAAAAAGGTGAACAGTACTTGGACTGCATCAACAACGTCTCCCATGGTAACTGTCCTGTCTCGTTGCGTCGTGCGGGATACCTTTAATATTTGTCCCAGGAATTTCAGAGGCCTCCGTTCCTTTGCTGAACAGGACCAGTAGTCCTGGCAGAGAACGGTTGCGACAAAACATGGGACAAAAAGAAAATCAACTGTAGTTTTCTTGCTTCAGAATCCCCCTCGCTTGCCAGGCACTTGGTATTGTCATTTATTTCTTTGGCTTTTGTCCCCTGAATTTTAGTGGGCCACTGTCACCCAGAAGTGGTCAAAGCTGCCCTGAAGCAGATGGAAC
Organism: Noctilio leporinus; assembly: GCA_004026585.1. Taxonomy (NCBI): domain Eukaryota; kingdom Metazoa; phylum Chordata; class Mammalia; order Chiroptera; family Noctilionidae; genus Noctilio; species Noctilio leporinus. The sequence goes on along the minus strand of PVIW01004626.1, from coordinate 25,157 downwards.
TGCTAAACACCAACTCTCGCTTCCTCCACGACAACATCGTTGAGTACGCCAAGCGCCTCTCCGCAACCCTGCCGGAGAGACTCTCCGTGTGCTACTTCACGAATTCGGGGTAGGTTTCTAGGTTTCCCACTCTCTCATCCCCAGCAATTTCTGTGTGTATTCTCTCACACGTACGTTTTCGCAGTGATTTGTGGTGGAGCACAGATGTCTAACAAGGTTTCCTGGCATTCTTGCCACTTAATAAGTGACCAAGCACGGGACCTCATCGGTCTGGGTCCTGTGCCTTAGTCCATGAGCTTGTTGTTGACCGGACCCTAGACAGCATGTTCCAAGGCGTTTGAACACAACCACTCAACTTTGTATTACAATGGTTTCCTAGTGAAAGATGGGGAAAGCGTCCCCTTAGGTATCCCCAAAAGGGTATTCAAGTCTTCGGTTTATGTGAGAAAACCTAACTAGTCAAAAGCCTCTTCCAATGGTAGAGTAAGTAGCTAAAGTATCCATGAGCTTAGATAGTTTTTTGAAAACATGGATGAGCAAACAAACAAACAAACAAAACCCTCTACTAAATAAGCTATAACTTTTGTAAGATTTGATCATATTTCCATGACATAAACACAAGAAGAGAGGAATAAATTGAATAGATAACGTTCCAACTTTTATATTCTATAAATTCAAATGATTACATATCCATTCTATGAAATATTGTACAGGCATTAAAAAGTATTTTTTGAGCCCTGGCTGGTGTAGCTCGGTTGGAGTGTTGTTCCATAGACAGTAAGGTCATGGGTTCGATTTTCAGTCCTGGTTCAATTCCCAGTCCGGGTACATACCAGATAAGTTGCAGGTTTGATCCCCAGTAGGGGCGCATAGGAGAAGGCAGACAGTTGCTATTTCTCTCCCACATCAATGTTTCTCTTCTCTCTCTCCCCACCCTTCTCTAAAAACAATGAAAACAAAATGTCCTGGGGTGAGGATTTAAAACAAAAATTATGTTTTGAAAATACATGCCTCAGCTGGCAAGGAAGTTGAATCTGAAAGAATGAAAAGAGAGACTGAGAGTGAATAGTCAAACTTCTGCAGCTGAGGCCTTCAGAGTAGCTTAGGATCCAGTCCCAACCTCCCTGAGGCCAGATCATCCGAAGGTCCTGTCTCTTCAAGCGCCAGATATCTTCCTATGTAGCTCTGTACACAAAACCTCCATGAATTGAGCTGACTAAATGGATCACAGCTGCTTTTTAAAAATTATCTAAGAAGAAATTTTTTTTTTAATTATCTAAGTGAGGCTTTTCTTTAAAGAACAGCTTTATGGAAGTGAAATAAGCCAGTCAGTGAAGGACAAATATCATATGATCTCACCCATTACGGGACAATAATGAGCAAAACTAACAACAAGCAAAACAGAACCAAGTATATGAATACAAGGAATAGGCCTTCAGTGGTCAGGGGGAAAGGGGTTGGGGGGAGGGGGGAGGCAGAGGCAAGAAAAGGGAGCAGCTTAGACAAGAACCTAGTATAAAGGAAGCACGAACATGGACAACAGGTGGGATTGACTTTGGGGGAAATGGGTGGGTGGGGAGGGGGACAGAGGGGAGCAAAAAGGGGATGGATGTAATACAACAACAATAAAATTAAAAAAAAAAAAAAGAACAGCTTTATGGAGACATAACTCACATACTATATAATTCATCCATTTAAAGTATACAACTTGGGCACTGGCTGGTGGCTCAGTGGATGAGTGCCGGCCTTCAAACCCAAAGGTTGCTGGTTTGATTCCCAGCCAGAGCACATAACCAGATTGCAAGCCAGGTCTCCAGCCAGGTCCTTAGCTGAAGGCAGGTGAAAGGCAACCACACATTGATGTTTCGCTCCCTTTCTTCCTCCCTTCCTACCCTTCTCTCTAAAAATAATGAATAAAAATTAATTAATTAATTAATTAAGCATACAACTCAATAGTTTTTAGTGTATGTGGAACCATTACTGCAGTCAACTTTAGAACATTTTCATCACCTCAAAAAGAAATTTTGTACCTATATTTGCAGTCATTTCCCCTTCCCCCATCTCTCCAGCTCCCGGCAATCACTAATCAACTTTCTGTGTCTGTGGATTTGCCTATTATGGATATTTCATGTAGTTGGGACCATATTATATGTGGTCTTCTGTGACTGGCTTCTTGTACTTCATGTAATGTTTTCAAGGTGCATCCATGTTGTGGTATCCATAAGCACTTCATTTCTTATTGTGGAATAAATTTTCACTGTATGGAAAAAAGGTAAAGAAAAGAAATGAAAATACATGCCTGATAACATGTGAGAAGCTCACAATACGATGTTATATTGGAGGAAACCTATATATTCAGCATAAAATCACATTTTAAAGTGATATATATGTTTAAAAATTAGCTATTAACAATTTGCTAAATGTTTATATGATTCTGTAATTCATTTTTATCAATGAAGAAGTGTGTGTATTTTTTTTAGATTTTATTTATTTATTTATTATTTTTCTTATATTTTTAGAGAGGGGGGAAGGGAGGGAGAAAGAGAAGGAGAGAAACATTAATGTGTGAGGGATATGTTCATTGGTTCCTCATGAACTCCCCCAACTGGGAACCTGGCCCTGAAACACAGGTATGTACCCTGACTGGGAATCGAACCAGCAACCTTTTGGTTCACAGGCAGGCACTCGATCCACTGAGACATACCAGCTAGGGCTAAAGATCTTTTTTCTTTGTAAAGAATTATGATATTTTGTTACAAAGCATTCTTGCTTTCAATAAATTAAGTATTATAATATTTGACCTTCACTGCTAAAGAATCCTATACTGTGAGAGAGGGATTAGCCCCAAAGAACCCTGCCCTTAAAGAAAGCTGTCCTCAAAGACTGAAGACAACAGAGCCTGGGATAGTTCAAAGGATCATGTTGAAGTTAAACAGGCTTCAATCTGAAGCCTGATTCTTCTACCTCTTATTAGCTATGAGAACTTATTCTGCTCACTTACCCTCTTTAAGGCTGTTTCATGATTCATAAAAAGGAGGTGGCAACACTTGTCAGTTAGAGAATAAATACAAGGAAAACACTCAGCATGATGTCTAACAGATAGAAAACATTTTACAAATAATGATTTTCTTCCCCTGTATCCAAGTAGTCAGAGTCAGATTCTATGAACCAGAGAGAAAAATTATGGTCTTCACTTTATAGATATGAAGCAAATTAAATAGTGAGTCAGTACAACAGAGTTTAGTAACCAAGTTAACAATCCCTCAGTCTCCTGTTCCTCCCAGGGAGATCAGGCTGAAGGCAGGCTGCCTAGTGTCCTCAAAGTTAACCACCTACCGATGTGGCTGAACTCTACTAATGTTTGAAATGCGCAGCATAGCCTTTGTTTGCATTGTTTCTTCTGTGTGTCTCATTCTTTTTCAAAGACATCTGGGGAGCTTGTATTAGAAGGACGAAGTGAGATTGTTAGGTGAACAAGATTGAAGGTGAAGGAGAGGAGTTCAGCTTCTTAATACATTTCCGAATACAGTGTCCCCTACCCCATATTCTAGATTTCTCTTTCTGCAGCTTGAGTTACCCATGGCCAATTGCAATCAGTAAACTCCATAAGTAAACAATCTATACATTTTAAACTGTGGGCCAGTCTGAGTATACTCACTGTGCGTAATTCCCCACCCGTAAGTCACATGGAAGTCCTCAGTGATCAGATTGACTGTTTGGTCATCCAGGGGGTAACAGTGCTTGTGTTCAAGTAACACTGATTTTACTGAGTAATTTCCTCAAAGCACAAAGAGTAGTGGTCAGACGGTTTGGATCTGCCAAAGAGAAGCTGAAAAGTGCTTCCTCCGAGTGAGAAGGTGGGTATAGTACAATAAGATAATTTGAGAGAGAGAGAGAGATCACATTCACTTAACTTTCATTACAGTATATTGTTTATAATTGTTCTATTTGATTATCGGTTATTGTTGTTAATCACTTAATGTGCCTAACTCATACATTAAACTATCATAGGTCTGCATGGATGTATGTAGAGGAAAAAATGGCATAGATAGGGCTCAGTACTCTCCACAGTTTCGCACACCCATTGGGAGTCTTGGAAAGACTGGAGATGGTAGAGCCTGGGATAGTACAGTAAGGGGGGATTACTGTAATTAGAATCTTCTTTGTCATAGAAAATTTGAAATATTTTTGAAAGAATTTATGTTACATTGTTCCCTGTATGTTACTTTGCAGATCTGAAGCCAACGACTTAGCATTACGCCTGGCCCGGCAGTTCAGGGGCCACCAAGATGTGATCACTCTTGATCAGTAAGTCTCGGGTACAAGGTTTCTAAACAAGAAGCTCCTTCGGGGACAAAATTGGCTTGACTTGATCCATACTAATACATAAGCACACTCAGAGGAGGATGAATACATGGCACAGTGATTATTACTTCTATTAGGGTATCAAGACCAGGTTACAATTGCAGGACACTTCATTTCTTGCAAGTACTTGTAAACAGGAAGGCTCTGTTGGCTGTTGTGGTTATAGCCCCAGGAGCTTTGTGTGTTTCACGGGCTTTGCATGAATCATGGGCTAACTTTTCACATATTAACTATTTATTTAGCCATTACAATGTGTAACTCAATCTTTTTTCAAAATAAAAATACAATTCGTATTTTTTTTTAATTTTAGAGAGAAGGGAAGGGAGGGAGAAAAAAAGGGAGAGGAACACCATGCTTGGCTGCCTCTCACAGGTCCCCAATCGGACCAGTTTACAACCCAGGCATGTGCCCTGACTGGGAATCGAACCAGTGACCCTTTGGTTTCCAGGCTGGCTCTAAATCCACTGAGCCACACCAGCCAGGGCTATGGTTGAGCTGTAATAATTTAAAAGATAACAAGTTAGAGACTTATGATGACATTGGGCCCTCTAGGATAATCTCTCTATTCCACAATCCTTACTTCAGTCACATCTACAAAGTTCCCTTTGCTATGTAACATGTTCTTCAGTTTGAGGGCTAGGGTGTAGGTATCTTGGGGCCAGGATGGCTGCCACAGTTGGTTTTTTGGTTCTCTTTTTATTCTCATTCTCCCCACTTACAATTATTCTAATGTGTCTATTGTATAGCTTTTACTTTTGTATTTGTGTAAAATGTATATTATTTTATGTGTATATGTTTTAATTTTTAAATATTGTACAGATCTCTCTCTTTTTTTTTGACTTTTTTCCCTCAGCAAAATTTCAAGATTTGATGTTGATAGGTGTACATCTATTCTTCTAATTCAGTGCTATCTGATAGAAATATAATTTGATCCACATAGGGAATTTACAATTCATAGTAACCATTATATTCAAAATATTATTTCAACATATAGTCATTATAAAAGATATTGAGCATTTTCTCTCTCTCTCTCTCGTCTTTAAAATCCAATGTGTGTCTTACACTTAATACCAACACCAGACCCCATGCCAGATCCATGAAACAAACTCCTTAGAGTTGAATTCTAGGGAATAGTATATATATTTAAATTTCCCAAATGATGCTAATATACAGGCAGAATTGAGAACCATCATTTGGGGAATTAATCTCTTTAAATGTGAAATATTTTCCTTTCTATCATATATCTTTTAACTTTGTCATTGGTATTCTCCAACAGAAATCTTTCATTTTGTCAAATCAAATAGATAAAATTTTCACCTCATAGTTTGTGTTTTCTAAGCATTATTAATATATCTTTCCCAACCCCCAGAATGCAAAAATATTTTTTTTTTTTGTTTTCTAGCACCTATATAATTACTCCTCATTATTAAATGCATCTGTGGAGTCCCCTGTGTCACCATGTATGTATGGATATATCTCTGAGGTCACATTTTTGTCCTCACCATCTCTTGTTTTTATTCTAATGCCATACTAATTATATTACTGTGGCTTGGTAGTGTAGTTTAACCTATGATTTTTAAAGAGCGCTCCATCTGCTCTGGCTGGTGTGGTTCAGTGGATGGAGCGCTAGCCTGTAAACCAAGGGCTCATGGTTTGATTCCTGGTCAGGGCACATGCCTCGGTTGCAGGCCAGAGGCAGCCACATATTGATGTTTCTTGCCCTCTCTTTTTCCCTCCCTTCTCTTCTCTCTCTCTAAAAAAAAAAAAAAAAAAAATACATTAATTTTTTTTTCAATAAATAAAAATAAATAAATAAAGAGTGCTCCATCTTTATATTATATATTCATTTATAATTCCTTTTCCAGATCTCAGTGATAGCTATGGGCAAGAAACAAAAAATGGCATATCAGAACCACCTATATTTTACTTGAAAGAAAGGAATTTCATAGTCACTTAATCACTTCTCAATCTTAGTTCTTGAAGAGACGTTCTGTTCCTTAGCAACTTGTACTTGCCTGATATATGCAACTGGATATCCTTTGAAAACCACCCAAACAGAAACACAGCCCATTATATGATAGAAACTCATATAACTATCAAATACACTTGCCATGAAACTATAGAAAGTAATATTTCTTACATTTAGATAATCTAATTTATCAGATATAATTTTTTAAGGATTTTACTTATATATTTTTAAAGGGAGGGGTTGGGAGAGAGAAAGAGGGAGAGAAACATCAATGTGTTGTTGCCTCTTAAGTGCCCCCAATTGGGGGCCTGGCCTGTGCTCTGACTGGGAATCAAACCATCAACCCTTTAGTTCACAGGCCAGTGCTACAATCCGCTGAGCCACACCAGCCAGGGGTAATTTAAAGAAATTAAGTTCTTTCTGGTTTAGAAGAACATTTTTATGGCTTTTGTTGTGTTTTATTACATTAATAAAAACTGGACAAGTTAAATATCCAGTCATGCCATGGAAAATTAGATCTCACATTGTTAAATTTAGCAACAATATTGAGATTCTCCTTGAATGATATGCAATACTATTTTTATATGCTAGAAAAAACACCCTTCTTTGAGCAATTTTGTTTATTGGTTTTATTCTTCTTTTCAGCGCTTACCATGGTCACCTGTCATCTTTAATTGAGATCAGTCCATATAAATTTGGACAGAGCACAGATGTCAAAAAAGAATTTGTGCATGTGGTGAGTATTTTAGAATTCAAGAATCAGAATGTTAATACTGGAAGAAAGCCTAGTGATAATCCAGACCTATCCTTTCATTGAAATGAAACCATGAAAAAGAAACTAAGATCCAGAGGAATATGTGACTTGCTAAAGTCAAAAAGCTAGTTAATGCATCCCGGCTGCTGTGGCTCAGTGGTATGAGTGCTGACCTGAGAACTGAAAAGTCGAGGTTTGATTCCCAGTCAGGGCACATGCCTGGGTTGTGGGCCAGGTCTCCAGTTGAGGGCTTGCAAGAGTCAATCAATCATGTACCTCTTGCACATCCTTGTTTCTCCCCTTCCTTTATCCTTTTTATAAAAATAAATAATCGGGGGAAAAAACTAGTTAATGACAAGATGTGGTTTAAAATCCATTGATGATTAACACAATAAGCAAATTAATGTAGTGGTAATAGCTATTCTTCACAGCTATTTATTTTTCTTGCCCCCTTGGTCTATAATTACTTTTTCTATCAATGATATCAGCTTGAAATTCAGAGTTGAAAAGTGTGTACGACTATCTTTATGTTGCTCTATGCTAAATTATTATATAGATTTATTAAAATAAATAAACCAATTCAGTTGTTGAGACAGTAAAACTAATTTGTTTTAAGAATCAGTAGACTTTCTTAAAAGAATCATCAAACCTTCTTTCAAATTTTAAGGTCTGGAACCAGTCAGTGCTTTGTCACTCAATTTTCTGAATGATTAAAATTTGCTATAAAATTGGTAAATGTCACTTTATTTTCAATCCAAAATAGTTAATACATTTTCCATTCATTGACATTTTCAGATAATATAATCACACTTGTTTATTGAATTTGGTCCCTATGTGAATATAAGGATGCAACTTTGACTTACAAGATTCTAGGAGCTAATCCATGCTCCCATTCACAATACAAAGATTTCAGTTAGAGAATTCAGAAATGTTATGGAGAAAGGACAAAAGAACCTAGAGTCACTTAAATCCACATGGTCACCTTTCTAATATACTTTTGTGGGAAAATGCCAAATTTTAAAGGCATATTTTTCCAAGAGGCAAATCATAGCAAACTCTATTATTTGATGTTTAAGGCACCAACTCCAGATACTTACAGAGGAAAATATAGAGAAGACCATGCAGACCCAGCTGGCGCTTACGCAGGTGAAGTGAAGAAAATTATTGACGAAGCTCATAAGAATGGAAGGAAGGTTTGTAGTTTCAATTTTGGAAACATTTTGACATCTTGTATAAAATGGATTAAAATCATTGTGATATGTTGCAGAGATGGAAAAGAACTAGATCTCATTCGCTTTTCTGTTCTTCTCTGGTTACATTTTCACTTGGTTCATATTTCAAAAAGTATGTTATTATAGTCATGCCTCTAAGACTATTTATCTTTATTTATCTTGGAAGGGCAATCACTGTGCCCATCCCAGAATTGGTGGCCTAACTCTAACCTTCCCAGTGGGATGCAGACTCTGGTCCAAAGGGGCAGAGGAGGGAGGATTAGGGAAAATAATTTGAGGGTTGCTAACATGGTGTTATATGCCTTTTGACACATGCTTTGCCTTTCCATGTTTAGGCATTGACATGGAAAAAAAATCTTACTTGAGATAAAAATGAACCCTTTGCCTTTTCCCATTCAAGTATGTTTGTCTTAATGGCTAGAGAGTCATATTCATTTCTTAACTGTTTTTCCTTTTTCTTTCCAACCCATTTGATTTTCATATCTTCCTATGTTACACCTCTGCAGCTGGACCTAAGCTTAATACACTTTCCTCTTCAAATGTAGCCTTTTCCTCTTTACTGAATAGTGAGCACTGCTTCCAGGAAAAACATTTCACATGACCAAGATCATCTAGTCTTTTGGTTTAGGAAGGGATTTGGATAATTGTTACAGCATATTAGCATTCAATAGTCATTAAATTGATGCTGTCACATTAACAACACTGAAAGTCAAGAGCAAATATAAAATTGGTTGCCTTGGAGTATTAGATGTGCTTAGAAAGTCATGAAATGGCAGGGAATATTTCTTTTGAGTCCAGCAACTTTATTTCACAGCTAACAAATGAAATATTTTAAGTGAGGGACTTAAGTCAATATAATCTATTTACTAAGAAGTTGGCTGGACTAGAACCTTAGTTCTCTTGACTCCATATTTCAATTTCTTCTTAGTTCAGTGTTACCTATTTTCTACTTCTTTCTTATTCTCCAGAACACTCCCTCTGTAGTTCCTATTGTGAATTGCCTAATTCTGTTGAGTTAAGCCTGGTTCAAGGCAAGAACTGGAAATGCAGCACAGTAACCAGTATGTGGCCTCAAGCCATCCTCCGATTTCACTGGTGCAGATCCCAGGCTAAGGCAGTCCCATTCACCACGCTGAGAAATAAACACCACAGTAATGTATTTAGAACGTGGGTAATTTTCTAGATCTTCATGTAAAGATGGATCAAAACACCAGTCTTATTTGATTGATACTAAGGAAAACACTTACTGCACTTAAATTAATTGCAAAGAAAGCACCCTTTTCCTCCATTTCATTGATACCCTAGAATTTCAGAAACTAATGCTTCAGATCACTTGCTTTTTCATCGCAGACATTTTTTCTTTTTAATTAAATGGCCTATTTGCCACTTGGAATGCATGGGTCCATTCCCAGCCGTTTTTAAAAACCCACTCTATAAGATGTCCGTTTTTTTTAAGGAGCATGAGGAGGATCTAATGGACTTTGACCCCATCTTCTCTTGTATAGATTGCTGCCTTTATTGCTGAATCCATGCAGAGTTGTGGCGGACAAATAATTCCTCCAGCAGGCTACTTCCAGAAAGTGGCAGAGTATGTACTTGACATGGGCACCCTTGATCAAACTGGGGGCACCGTGAATTCTGTAGGGCCACACTGGTTGTTGAAATATGGAAGTACTTCCAAACTAGCTGGTCAATAGCCACTTGAGAGTGCCTGCCACTCTAGGACTCCCAGAATTCCTCCACCTTCCCAAGACCTAGCAAATAAAGATCTTTCACACAGCTTCACAGGGGGGCCTCCACGACTCTGCCCCAACCCCTGGCCTGACATCCTCCCTAATTGGCAGATGCCTTAGCCCTATCAGTTAGTAAAAATTTTAAGATTAACCCCAATAAACATTGACTCTTGTTTACCGCTTTCTCTTTCCACTTAAAGGACTGCTATAGAGCTTACTTTAACATAACCACCACCCCCCTAAAAAAATATAGAACAAATCTAATTTGGAAATCATGTGGTTACATTTCGAAACCAATGACAACACAGATATCATTGGGGATTTTGAACACTAAAATGTTTTTTAACAGGATTCTAGGCTTTAAGTTAATGACCTTTTTTTCTTAAGTTCTGTATCTTTGGGGTGGGTGTGGGGATGCTGGTGACCTGAAGACATTAGACTGTCCTTTTGCTTTTCAGATATATACATGGAGCAGGAGGTGTGTTTATAGCTGATGAAGTGCAGGTTGGCTTTGGACGAGTTGGGAAACATTTCTGGAGCTTCCAAATGCATGGCGAGGACTTTGTTCCAGACATTGTCACAATGGGAAAACCAATGGGCAATGGCCACCCAGTGGCATGTGTGGTAACAACCAGAGAGATTGCAGAAGCTTTCAGCAGCTCTGGAATGGAGTACTTCAACACGGTATATCTTGGTCTCAGACTTGAATGCTTAGGGGGAAAAGAATGCTCGCGCTTACTTTTCTTGCTTAGGTAGTGAAGATCAAAGCTCAGTGTTGCCAGTTAGCCACCCCAGAACCCTGCCAAACTCTGATCTAACCATGCTTCAGTCTATCTGACACAGTCCTTGTATTTTTCCTTCCGTGTCTTTCCCCTTTCTCAAATGTTCTTTTCCACCGATAGATGACTGCCCTGCCAAAGTCTAGAGGTTATGATATTTCATTGCAGATTATATTATTTCTTTGTTTTGCATCACATTTAAGTTTCCAAAACATCTCTGTTTAGATGATTCAGTTACAAATGTCATATGGCTGACATAGGAGATACTAAATTTTTATCTTTGGGAAACTTTATTTCTTTGGTTTGCCCCTCCAAAAGTAATAAGCTTTAAGAGTGGGGGAGGGGGGATTATTATGGTTCGTACAGTATATATGATAGTATTTGTTTGTTGTAGCTACAAAATTCAAATATAAAGGCAAATTATTTGGAAGAAACCCATATCCCCACTCACTGAACCACATTCTGAAATCCTTAATTCCCAAGAAATTGTCAATTTTTTGCTTTGATGAACCAATAAGTTTCCTGATAGTCTTTCATACTACTCATGCATTATGGAGGATATAATTTGAAATGAAGTTTCTTTTAATCCTGAATGAATAGAATCATGCTATATTCTAGATCTATGAAATTAATATCATAAGAGAAAATTTTATTGAAATTATGTCTTATGTATGACACAAATTTTTCATAGATAAAGCAATACTACTAATTTAATTATTATTTTTTCTCATTTAACATTTTTTCTGAAGTATGGAGGAAATCCAGTATCTTCTGCTGTTGGCTTGGCTGTCCTGGATGTGATTGAAAATGAAGACCTTCAAGGAAATGCCACAAGAGTGGGGAGTTACCTTATTGAGTTACTGAATAAACAGAAGGCTAAGCACCCTTTGATAGGAGATATCAGGTGTGTTTATCATGTATGACATTGTTATGTAGTTATTCATTCTTCCAAATGAAAATAGCTTATATTCTGACAAATTTAAAATAAAGTACATAAAACTAAATCTAGAAAGCACTGAAAACATAGAAAATAATTCATTCTTAATCTAGAACCCAGATATTATCACTACTGTTAACTTTTGGGTATGTGTCGTTTACACATTTTTTAAAGATAAAGCTGGGATAACTTCAATACCAAAAAGGTGAAAAGAGGGAACTTGAAGTGACTTTAAATTATTTATTAAAAATTATTTAAAATGGCATCCAGGAAAACTTGATAGTTTTCATATATTTGGTATTTATCATCATTAATGTCCTAAGAAACTAAGTAGCCTGAAGACGTTGTTTTTAAGCCTTTTGCTTTTTCAATTAAGTGAAGGGAAGAAAAAATGGATGACAAAACCTAGCTTGTTTCAAAAACTAGAAACAGTGACGGACATTGGAAAAGTATATTGGGTTACTGAGAATCAATTAAAATTACCCTTAAAGGAAGTCACATTCAGCTTCACGTTCCACTGAAGTTTAGGGACTGTATTCATTTTTTGTGATGATGCAGCATTCAGTAAAATGTGTCAAGTTTTCTTTCTTTGCCTCCCTCAGGGGTATTGGCCTGTTTATCGGAATTGACTTAGTGAAGGACCATCAGAGAAGGACGCCTGCCACAGCCGAAGCTCAGCATGTTATCTACAAGTAAGTGCCCTTCCACCCTGTTTCGTGCCTGGGTTCTAGGGTGCCCACCTCCATGAAAGCTTCTTTTACTTCCTCCCATCTGTCCAAATAAGGAACGTTTAAGACACACATTTTTAAAATGTGGGCTTCTTGTATGTAGAATACAAAACTGCTGTATGTTCACATTATTCTTAAAGAATCTTACCTGTTATTTGCATGCACTCACATGTATTTCATGCATCCTCATTAGGATGAAAGAAAAGCGAGTGCTTCTCAGTGCTGATGGACCTCATAGAAATGTACTTAAAATAAAACCACCTATGTGCTTCACTGAAGAAGATGCAAAGTTGTTGGTGGACCAACTTGATGGAATTCTAACAGGTCTGTCCACAGATTTTTAAGGTGCCCTCTTTACCCCCCACTAACCCAGGCCTGACCACACATGACTGTGCATCTTGCTATTCCTGACAGAAGTGAAGGAGGGCAGAAATGAATGTTTACTTCATATTCAGAAGTAGGAAAAGACAGCTGAAAAATAATAACTACATTATAGACTTTTAATTAAATCAATATTCTCTGTTCATGCACAACTCCAAGCCTGAGCCATTACCAAAATAGCAGAGTTTTATTTTTATCATTTATTTTCACTTTTTAAAAAACTGCATGCTTCCATTGTACCATGCACTACAAATTCTATTGTGTATAGTCTTTTAACATTGCACTGTGAAAATATGTGAAATAGTGTTAATAACAATCATAGAGTGCAGGTACAATTGTTTGTTATATGCTGAGTCATTTGATTTTGTATTTTACCTATTACAATTTAGTTTTTGAGGACTTATGTTTGTCACTCAGAATTATAGCCTGTCAAAGGAACTTATCTTTTGTCTATATTATAAAATTAGGTTAATTTATCTTTCTGTCATGAGCATAAATTGATATTAGGAAGTAAATTAGCAATATAAAACCATGTTGAAAAACATAAAGTGCTGTCAAATGTTAGAATTTTTGTTGTCGCTTTAGTTATATTTTTAGGATTGAACTTCTCTGCTTCCTTTTCAGTCTTTTAGAGTTAAGACAGGACTGAGAAGCCAGGAATCAACATAGCATATACATAATAGATAATTAATATTTGGGAATTGAAGAGTCAGCCCAAGTTATTTGTAGTAAGTCACTGACTCTGGATGGAAAGTATGCTGACACCCAACCTGATGAGCATTCCTCACACACCTGCCTGTCCTCGGAAAGATTAGAGGTTTGGGGCAAGTCCATCACTATTACTTAAAAGTCACCTCAGAGAGCTAAAGCATGATCAATGATGGGCCAGAAGATTTCTTTTGAATCAAGTGAGCCAGGCATAGCTAACACAGGCTCAAGTGCCACTTGTAAATGATAATGATAAAACACTGAGATAAAAGCTTAAAAGCAGTGGCACTTTTTTTTTTTTTTTTTAAGCACATTTACCTCTCGGTTCTTAAAGTTGTTCCTACAGATACCAATAGGGTTTTTTGAGATTTTTATGTTCTATCTTCTCCGTTGTACCCTCCTTGACACAGTTTTAGAAGAAGCCATTGGAGCCAAAACTGAGAGTGTGGCGGTCCCTGAGAATACACCATGCAGAACAAAGGTAAGAGTCAGCTACTTTATTATAGGAGGAAAATTGAAAACTTTCAGAGTTTATGAAAAAAGAATACAAATTTTTAAAAAATTGTACAGTGACCTTTAGAATTAAACCCTTCTTTGCTAGGATTGGCTTACTGTTGTAAGTTTGAGTGCACCCTTAAATGTCAAGGTGTATGCAGGCCACTTGAAAGGAATAAAACCAAAGAATCATTCTGATAGGATCATTCCAAAAACAACCCCTCATGAGGGCCCATAACGAAGGACTTCAGAACTATAGAGAGATGATTACACATGTCCTAAATGCTTTCTTGTTGGCTTTGAAGAACCACCTGACACTGCCTCAGATTCTCACACAATGCTCTTTAAAATCAACAGAAAAGCCCTGGCTGATGGCTCAGTGGATAGACGCCAGCCTGCAAACCCAAAGGTTGCTGGTTTGATTCCCAGCCAGGGCACATAACCAGGTTGCAAGCCAGGTCTCCAGCCAGGTCTGTAGCTGGAGGCAGGTGAAAGGCAACCATACATTGATATTTCTCTCCCTTTCTTTCTTCCTACCTGCTCCTCTCTCTAAAAATAATGAATAAAACCTTTATTTAAAAAAAAAAAAAATCAACCGAAGCATTAGTAGCGAGGTTCCAAAATGCCAGAGTTTGATCCTAAAGTGAATGAACTAAAGTCGAATGGCCTCTGGGGCCTGGGAGCCATAGGCACCCAATGGCCTACTTTCTGTGTTTGATGTACTTCCAGCAGAGAGCCTTGTTCTGTTCTCTCCCTGAGTTGCCCAGGATGTGAGAGAGAGCACCCTAAGTCGGGACAGAATAAGGGAAAAAAACTTGAGAGGCTTTGTTGCATAATTTGTTTATGACTTTACTTCATAAAGGCACAATTAGTGCCTGAGGCTGTCTGCACATCCAGTGTGGTCAGCAAAGTCCTTCTCTTCATTGAAAACCATTAGACACTTTGAGTGAGAGCAAATCATTTGCTTAACAGGACAAACTGATTCTAGAAATCAGTGATTATCTGCTGTTTGAGAGTAGCTTCTCTGCCTAGGACAGAATTACAGGTCTGAGAACTGAGCAAGTATTGAAAAGGAGCATCCATAAAAGGGGTTCACCTGGCTGGTGGCACAGTGGATAAGGAGCCAGCCTGCACACCCAAGGGTCGCTGGTTCAATTTTCAGCCAGGGCACATAACCAGGTTGCAAGCCAGGTCTCCAGCCAGGTCCGTAGCTGGAGGCAGGTGAAAGGCAACCATACATTGATGTGTCTCTCCCTCTCTGCCTGGAAATAATAAATAAAATTTAAAAAAAAAAAAAAAAAAGAGGAGGGTGTTCACCATGGGAAATCCTACTTTGGAGTTAGCAAAGTTAATACACATTTCTGAAATGTTGGCTCAGAATGCCTGATTTTACACTGACATCACATTTCAAATGTCTGGTAGATATTTAGCAGGGTTCAAGGGGAACAATCAGGGTTGGGTTGGGTTGGGTCGGGTTGGGTTGGGTTCTCCCGTGTGCTATGTTTGTCTATTCGCCTGTGCATCAGCCTCTGGGAGGTTGGGCAGGTTAGAGGTTAAGTGCCCACTGGAGTTTGTGTACCTGTCTTGCAGATGCCTAAGGAAGCACACTTGGAATTGCTTAGTGAAGGTGCCCCAGACCAGAAAGAAAATTCAAGGCAAAAGAGAAATGGACTGTGCACAGATAAACATTCACTGCTCAGTAAGAGGCTCAAGACATGAGAGATTAGTGTTTTAAAGCAAGATAAATATCCTAGTTATGAATAGGAGTATCTTCTTAACAGCTCTCTGTACTCTCAAAGGTAGAATTTGCATTCCATATAGATTTGCCAATAAAAAAAGGTACATGGGTGTAAGAATAAACCAAGTGATAATCAAACCATGTCTATATTATTAGTTCAGCCATTAGCCTGTTAATTCTTTACTTGAACTTTCTGAACGTACTTAATTTATTCTACTAAGTTTAAGCTTTAAATTGAATATTATGTTAGAATTTTTACCTCTTATGTTTTAATATTTGAAATCAGAGAGCAAAGTACAACAGGTTCCTTAACTTAGGAGACTTAGTGCCTTAATATATGAATTCTGTAATGATTTCTTTTGTATACATTTATGGCCTATAATAAAATAAAAGATAATGTAAACCAAACATGTTTTACTAGCAAAGTGTTTATCCTTCTTTTGCAGAGAATATTAACTTTGGGGTGGTAAAATCAGTCATTTGGGGGAAAAGTCACATACAGCAAATATAAAAGTAAATGAATAATACAGACCTCTGGTGAGGAGCTAGGTACTAGGCTAATCACGATCCTGTGGAACTTGGGGTCAGTAAACAAGAAATATACCCAGAAACACTCTGAACAGGTAGCTGGAACCACACCAGGAGCCAAAATGCTGTGTTCAGAGTCAGGAGAATGAGCTTTGTCACTCAGATTGTGCCACCTTGGCAAGTCCCTTCCCTGTCGGGTAAGAAATTAACTTTGAACCAAACATTTTTCTTTTCTCACCATCAAGTTTGTCATGCACATCTTCACACACACATGCACACACACACATACACATTTCTAACCAGTCATGAGGAAACCTGGAACCTTAAGAGACTTTCTGTTATGTGCTGGTACCACAAAACATTAACTTGGAAGGCAATGTACTAAACTGGGAGAAATGTGAATTTTAATAGAGATTTCCCTGACTCACTATTGCCTTCCTAATAGTTATTAAATTTTGTGGGGTTTGTTGCATAAAGGAGAGGTAATAATCTTGTTATGGCAATTTCATGACAACTGAAAAAGATGTTGGTGGAAAATTAATGTAAAAAGCTTCCTTTCTGAGTTCATCGTAGATAAAAGTGCTACAAAGATGCAAGATTGTTAACACTTTTTACTCCTAAAAGCGTAACTGATTCTGGACCCTGGCTGGATAATGCTGAAGCTGGTTCCCAAGCTGGTGAAGAGGAAAGGGAATACAGGTCTATAGTTTGCTTTTAGTGAACAAGTTAACAACAGGATGACTTCTGTCAGCAACCCCTGTTGCCTCCCTTCCTGGAGCTGGTGTAGATGCTCAAGGGAGAAAGGACAAAACCCATACTTGTGTTTGTTTTCCAAATAATAGGAAGCTAAGATTTTATTCTTCAATACACTCCACTCTTCTTCATTATCTATTTTTTCCTCTTCTTTTTTTTCTTTCTTCTTCATTATCTAAATACTAGGTTTTTATAATGAGGAAGAGAGATACAGAAACAAGTGACTTCTTCCCAAATGCACCTGTGTGTGATGCCCTGTTAGCTGCCTCCTTCCTGTGGTGTCGAAAGAGAGGCTGAGTCAATGTGGGTCCTCTGGGACTCAAGAGAGTCCCAAGTGGATCTAAGACCAAGTAGTTAGAAGTGCAAGGGGTCAATAGGGGTAACTCCTGTAAAAGATAAAGGAACAAGGAAACAGGAGCAGTCACGGGAGAGTTTCAGGAGAAGAACGGGGAAACCAGGGTTGTGTAGGAAGAGGCTCAGGGGGAGGCGCAGCTCTGAGACGTGTGTCAGCCGCGGAAGCTCCAGGGCAGAGATGCCCAAAAGAGGGAGCTGTGCTGGGCAGACATGACTGGGCCCTGGTGTCTCTGATGACTTGTCCCCCTGGCTGGGGCTCTCAGAGACAGCATACCCAGCTTAAGTGCTGCAGTGGATCTTGAAGACACTGTATCTGGGGGCCATCAGCTGGCAGCACTCACCATGGTTTCCCTCTTGTAGGGAGAGCTTCAGTGAACTCCCACAGCAGTGAAGGCCACAGGTGGTGGGACACAGATCCACCTTCCCACACATATTGGAAAGCAGCTCCTCAATGGTTCCTCAATGGGTCTCTTTTCCTGAGGGGATACTTTGAAGGGTGACATTAGTGGAGCAAACTAAAACTCCTGTCACTGAAAATAAATCTCAGGTCCACGGCTGGTATTTATTATCTCCCTCCTCCACCATCAAAATTCCACTTCCTCTCAGCTATCACTTCTGGACCCCCTAGAAGTGGTTTGACTCAAACTGTCATTCCTGAAGAGTGTGAACCCCTGGAAACCATGCCCTCCTCAGGTCAGGACTTCGGCCCTTGGCCTTCCACAGTCACAATTAAGCAAGGAGTGCCAAGAGACCCCAAAATGTGTCACCTGAATTCTACATATATTACTGCCTCCCACACTTATAACAGCAGTCCTACCGCCAACCCACTAGTGACCCACCCACTGCTCCTTAGACACGAGGAGTGCAATACACTCAGGTGTCAGGTGTAGCTTATAGTTTCACAGGACTCTTGAAACTATAAGGGACTATAAGGGTCCCAAAAGGCACCCTTTTGGGAATCAGGGCCTCTGACTCTGCAGAGCCCAAAATTGTAGGGACGGGAAGAACACAGTTCTCCACTGAGTCATTGATTGTAAATGGGGCCATTCCTGCTTTCACCCTGGGACCCAAGATCCTATGGGGGATAAGTGCCTTATAGAGACCCCTGATTGGGTGCAGGTACTACATTTGAAGGATGCCACCCCGTAATTTCAGAGTATTGGGTGGGCCTAAAGGTCCATACAGTTTTTTCCTTAAAATAAAAGACACATTTTTTTTTCCATTTTCACCAATAACTTTATTGATTTGGATATTTTGAGTATGTCAGTTATCTCCCACATGATATAACATTGATTGTTCTCAACTAATGTCTGGATTTGATCGCTGTCAACTTCAACTAGTCTCCCCGACCATGGAACATCATCCTGCAAGAAATCTGCAGCATGAAACTTTGGGAACCACTTTTGACACGTTCAGTTAGTCACAGCACACCTTCCATATACTGCACAAGTCTGGTTGCATTTCAGTTACATTTTCATCTTTCTTGAAAAGAAGTATAATAAGCTGAAAATGTTGCTTATTTTCTTCTATGTTCAATATTAAAGTGGAAAAAAAATCCACTAATTTTGATAAGTTTTAAAAAATGCATGCTGATATGACAGCTGTCACAATATAATCTAACAAATTGTTTCAAATGAAGTTAAAGACAGCCAAGTGCTACTAGAGCCATTGTACAGAAAGAAAACAACCTTTTTGGCCAGCCCAGTACTACCTCTGAGCTGGTGCTCCAGCTGGACCTTCATTCAGGATGATATTCCAGTGCCCTATCAGAGTGGCAGCTTCTGGACAGTGTGATTGCCAACTCATGGTCATGGCCCCACCCTACACATCTTCACTGTAAAGCAGGTTCCCCCTTTGGATGATATGTTTTGTGGGTTGTCATGCTTGTGGATCTAGATTGTAGTGCTGGGTCAGGCTGTGCAAGTAGGGAAAGTCAAGGCAAACCCATGTTCCAAATAGCTGCATATCCCTGTGCAAACAAACCAATGTAGTCAACTGGTCACAAGACAGCCAGCTGATCACAAGGCAGCCAGCTGATCTCAAGGAATAATGTCCTATCAGGGACCCACTGTTGGTCTCTGTTGTAGGCAGAGTAGGTATGCAGGGGGGAAATACATAGATCTGTCCTGGTAAGTGGGAGGCCATGCTATGGCCAACACACTGCCTCCATCTCGGCCACTGTGGCCACCATGCTCATGTGCCCATTATGCCTATTGTGGGATGGCCAATGTCAAAGGCTGGCTAATGTCCACCGGCCAGATCCTTTTGTTAACTTGGTTGGTAAGTAATTCTTCTGTGGTAGACATTATCATATGATAAAAAGAAAATCTTAACATGTGGCATTTATTCCATAAATCCATTTATGTTCCTCTATCCAATACCTCCTTTGTTACAAACCTTCTGATACTTCTTTCAGCTAACCGGGCCATTCATCACAGCTCATGATTTCATATATGTACTCACCTCACTGCTCCTTCCACACAAAGTGGATGACCAGGTGCATCACTCAAATTCTATCTTAGGAATATTTTCCTTTGTCACTCTCTTTCAAAGCCACCTTTGGGTGTACCTATAATGTGGCCATCATCCTCTTTCCTGAAAAGATAAGTTCCTGATTCTTGATGGTGTTTACTTCCCACCCACTTGAGCAAATGTGCCTTACTGAGGTCTCTGGTATTTTAGCTACCTCTCTTCCTACAGGATCAGGATGATGTCATCTATGTAATGGATACCTGGTATTTTTCAAAGTGCCCAGATGGTCCAGATCTTTTCATACCAAATTATGACAGAGGACAAGAGTGTTAACATAGCTCTGGAGCAAAAGTATAAAGAATATTGTTGTCTGTTCCATAAGAATACAAACCATTTCTATTTTCTTTTCTGATTAAGTTAAAAAGAAGTATACTCCCCAAATTAATGACTACATATCATGTATATGAAGCCTTATTAATATGCTCTAGCAATACCACCACATCTAGTTTTTCAGCTGCAATTGGGGTTACTGCTTTGTTGAGCCTGAAAATGTATAGTGATTTCCCAGGTGTCATCTAGTCTGTAGCAGCCAAGTCAGTCGGCTAATTAAGAGGAGAGATGATAGAAACAGCCCTCCCTGCATCCTTTCCATTTTTAAGAGTGGCACTAATGTCCACCATCAATGCCCAGAGTGTGATATTGTTTTTGATATATCGCCTTGGTTAGAGAGGGTGAGGGCAGGTGTGTAAAAGGACAGTTTCAGAAGCTTCCACCTGGTTTTCTCCACTGTGATAGCTCTTACTCCACAAGCAACAATTCCAGTGGGGTTACTCCAACTGCCAAGTGTGCCCACCCGGTTTATACATTCGGGGGCTGGAGAAACAACCACAGATGGACTTAATGAGTGAAGAGCACTGAGTATTCCTATGGACATCCTTCTAACCAGGCTTGACACTCCCCTGATGCATGTGAAGACCTCTTTGGTGGCAGTATAGACCAGCAGATAGAGAATTTATGCTGAGTGCAAGGGGTCAGGGCACATACCTGGGTTATGGGTTTCATCCCCAGTGAAGAACATACAATGAAATCTCTCTCTCTCTCTCTCTCTCTCTCTCTCTCTCTCTCTCTCTCTCTCCCTCCCTCCTCTTCCTTCCCTCCTCCCTAAAATCAATAATAAAATATCCTCTTGTGAGGCTCTAAAAATATTAAATTTGACCTGACTGGTGGCATAATAGATAAGGCACCAGCCTGCGAACCCAAAGGTCACTGGTTCAATTCTCAACCAGGGCACATAACCAGGTTCCAAGCCAGGTCTCCATCCAGGTCCGTAGCTGGAGGCAGGTGAAAAGCAACCATACATTGATGTTTCTCTCCCTCTGTGCCTCTCTCCCTTCCCCTTTCTCTAAAAATAATACATAAAATATTTTTTAATATTAAAAATATTATTGTGCCACATATAAAACCAAGGCGACCAAAATAGTGTAATTGCTATGGTTGTTTGCTGATGCAGTGTTTCTCATGCCTTTATAGCATATGAAATCTTATGCTTTTAGTAGATCTGAAGTGAGGACTCAGGTTCACCATTTCTTGTTCCCAGTAAGCTTCCAGGTAATGCTGATGCTGCTGGTGGTATCAGACTTTTTGAGAAACTCGGCTCTAAAGTATGAAGAACTTTTTATAAAAATTGATTCCTATATTATCCATGATTATGTAAAATTGTACTACATATAATCCTAAATGCTGAAATCTCTTTTCCTTCATGTCTAAAAATAGGTATTTTAGGTCTGTATGTCCTCGAAGTTTTCTCTGTACTTTGTCATAATAGGGACATTATTTCAAGATGGAGAATATCTTTTTGTTAACTTGGCACTTTGAGTTTATCTTTTTTTTATTTTTATTTTTATTGTTGACACTATTGCAGATGTCCCCATTTCCCCTCTCTTTGCCCTCCTCCTTCCCTCTGGCCATCACCACAATGTTGTCTGTGTCTCTCGGTTATACATGTATGTTCTTTGGCTCATCCCTTCTCCTTCTTTCATCCAGTTTTCCCCATACCCCTTCCCTCTGACAGCTGTCAGTATGTTCCATATGTCCATGCCTCTGTTTCTATTTTGCTTGTCAGTTTATTTTGTTCATTAGTTCTCACATATTAGTGAAATCCGATGGTAGTTATCTTTCTCTGGCTTATTTCAGTTAGCATAATAATCTTCAGATCCATCCATGCTGTTGCAAAAGGTAAGATTTCCTTTTCTTTTGGGGAAATGTAGTTCAGCCAAGGAAAGGTGACACATTACAAAGCCACCACAGTTCTTTTACCAACTTGGAACCTATGCCATCTCCTTAAACCATGCTTGGTCTCCAAATAAAGACAATATCAGCATATTTCCACTCAACATGATCCACCTATACCATAGACAACTCAAAATGTAACAGACCTTTGCCATGAAGAGGATACAAAGTCCCCTCCCTTTTTTCTTAGATATGGGAATGATGTTTTTCCTTCACACTTGAGATACACTTCTCCTTACCCCTATTGTACAGAGACTGACAGTACCAGTTCCCCTAGTGCTCAGAATCAATTACTCCTGTGAGTTGAAGTAACCACCTTCTTTGCCTGTTGATTCAGTAGCATGAAGAGCTCAAAGTGGCAGGTGGCAATTTCAGTTTCTAGGAGGAATCATTTTTGTCTTCTAATGAGAGAGTTATTTTCTCTGCAATCAAGACTTATTGACCACATTGGTACAAAGGAGGATCTATACACCTGAGAACAAAGAGGCTGTATACCCAAAGGTGATGATAGTCTGCTCAGAGTTACTAAGTTAGTCACCCTTGGGGCTCGTGTTCCACTGCTCTGGGATAAGATTAACCCGAAGGCTATCTCTCCAGCTGACCCAGAGGAAGGTCCAGTCATGCATAGACTGAGAAATTCCTCTGGCCTGACAGAGGGGGAGCATGAAGCAGCAGTCATTTTTTAGCTAAAATACATTGTTACTGATGTATTCACCTCCTTGGAGTTAGTCAGCGACATGGCTTCAGCTGCCCCAACTTCCTAGGACCCCCTTAGCCCCTCCAACTCCTAGGTCTGAGGTATTGTGGAGAACTGCCAACCTGCAGAGATCCCCTGGTGCCACATATGAAATTAACCTTCCCAGGCAGCTTGTGCTAGGGAAGAGAAGGCCAGCTAATGTCTGGAAGACAAGAGTCCAAGTGCCTCTCTCCAAAGGTATTGATTGAGTAATGACAGTGGGTGGTGCATGTACATTTTGTTTCGAAGGAAGAAATTTTTATAGAACAGGAGTTACTATGTTTCTACAATAATGGGAGGAACTCAGAGGTCTTGCCCCAGGACATGATCAGCTAGACAAGGAGGCACCAAGGATTCCAGGTGGCTCATTAAAAATAGGGAGGGTAAGGAAGGCTTCACATCTGCTGTGATGTTAAGGAAGTCAAGGAAGTTTGCTGGCTTCAAAGGAAGTACAGAAAATTCTCATGGCCAGATCCCTACTGGGAGGTCCTCTGATCTCAGCATGGGGGCTTGTATGCACCCAGCCTTCCCAGTTTTCTGTTGGGTCTTACAGACTTAGCCTGGCCTGAAGGGGACTCCACACTCCGCCACCACTTTGGGAAGACCCTGACAAGATATGCATTGAGTTCCATAACAAAGGGCCCAGCAATGCAGGACACACACACACACACACACACACACACACACACACAGCGCTAGGGTCAGAGACTACAAAGCTGACATAGGTTGCAGCCTATCCTCATGGGGGCTTCTGCTTTGGATTCTAGCTTCTTATTCTCTTGCCTTACATCCATCCATCTTCCTTTTCCAAATGTTTCTCCTGCCTTACAGAAATTGTTCCCCATCTTCAAATACCATCGCATTGGTGCCTAGGCCTTCAACAAATGAATTTGGTGTGTGTGTATGATGGGAGAGAGGGTAAGGGGGGACAATTTAATCCATAACATGCCCAGAAAAGATATTTCTGGCTCAAAGCTACATACCTATAATGGGTTTGAGAATGTAGGGGTAGAGGCTCTCTTCCTTCTATGGAGATGTTCAGAGACTCTCTTTGCTTATAATCAAGCTTTAATGAGGAACTGTGAGGGTCAATTCTTTCTGTGGACAACATAAGATCTGTGTATTCCTTTATTGCCATTCAGATCAAAGGGAATCAGGTTGGGACTCCTTATAAATTAAAAGTCAAAGTGCCTGGCTGGTGGCACAATGGATAGGCGCTGGCCTGTGAACCCAAAGGTTGCTGGTTCAATTCCTAGCCAGGCACGTAACCAGATTGCAAGCCAGGTCTCCAGCCAGGTCTGTAGCTGGAGGCAGCTGAAAAGCAACCATACATTGATGTTTCTCTCCCCATCTGCCTTTCTTCCTTCCCCTCTCTCTAAAAATAATAAATAAAATCTTTTTTTTAAGTCAAAATTCTATTCTTCAGAAAATCAGGGCCTTCCAGCTCTTGGAATTCAGTCAGATGCATGACAATCTGAGGTTAATTTAATGCTTTTTACTCTAACCACTGATGTCCTGATATACCTGCTTAAAAGGAGGGTCAAGACAATGAATTTTCTCTGATATTCAAAGTTATCCAAAAAGTCAAGATGGCCCTATTATTTGCAATAGCAATTTTCAACCAATGTGCTGCAAGGGTTTTTAAAACATGCAATACCTTACTATTTAGTCAGGGGCACTGACCTTTTTTCCCTTAAGTTGTCAAATAAAAAAGTGACAACAGTCAACACACAATAGATGTCCAGTGTGAAGCTAATGGAATCATACCTATTGTGTGTGTATGTGTGTGTGTGATAGGTCAAACGTATATTTTTGGGTGTACCACAGACATTCAGTAATTAATTTACATGTACTATGAGATGAAAAAGGTTGAAAATTGCTGCTTTTGCAGCCTGGTACTGGCATAAGAATAGACATATAGGTCAATGGAACAGAATAGAGAGCCCAGAAATTAACCCAGGACTCTATGGTCAATTAATACTTGACAAAGGGGGAAGAAACATCAAGTGGAGTAAAAACAGTCTCTTCAACAAATGGTGTTGGGAGAACTGGACAGCAACATGCAAAAAGATAAAACTAGACCACCAACTTACACCATACACCAGAATAAACTCAAGATGGATAAAGGATTTAAACATAAGCAGTGCCACCATAAAGGTCCTGGAGAAAAATATAGGCAGTAAACTTTTGGATATCCTATGCAGAA